>QUSF01000011.1:6976980-7002565 GCA_003676055.1 Chloebia gouldiae | reverse complement strand
TTATTATTATTATTTATAATTATTCTGCCAACAAACTCAATTTTTCTGGTGTCACACTCACTTTTTAACTGTTCTCCTGTGGTGTTAAAGTTCATGGAATCGCACTGGTATTGTTAGAAGGGGAAGAAGGACTTGATTTTTTCCATTCGTGGTCTGAAATTATCTAAAGGCACAACAGAAGACTGTAACAGTAAAACCTCTATTTCCAATCCTGGACTCTTTGTTCAACAGCCTATGCTTTTTCTCTTCTATCCTGTACTTTAAATTCTCAGAGCCATAGCCTCTGAAATGTGGTCTATGTGCAGTTAAGTTTGACCTGTTTTGTAGTAATTATTGGCTCAAGAAATATAGAGGATCAGATAGATATCTGTTTGCCAGTGCAGTATTTGGACTTAATGATAATTTACCCTTATATATTAATAAAACAGATGTTTTAAAAATCCTGTATAAAACCTTCAGGAGTATAAAATGCCACAACTCTTGTATTGCCTTATGACATTAGCATTCTTATGTAACCTAATGCTACACAGCAAACCTATAGATGTTGATATAGGGGAAAGTAATTTGTTTTTAAAGGGAGAAAACAATCCTGGTTTAAAATCTCATCAATTCCTTATAGATTTTTATTATTTTTTTTTAATTACTTTCATGAGATGTAACAAAAGTCTTCAATTTTTTTTTACTAGTCTTCCCAAGCCTACAGCAGTGTTAATTTATAAGTAAATATTGGGTTTTTTGCAATGCCTGCAAAAAAAGTATAAAATATTTTTGATACCCTTCAATCACTTTCA
The DNA here is from genome assembly GCA_003676055.1 of Chloebia gouldiae. NCBI lineage: Eukaryota > Metazoa > Chordata > Aves > Passeriformes > Passeridae > Chloebia > Chloebia gouldiae. The sequence continues at coordinate 7,001,774 of QUSF01000011.1, read as the reverse complement.
TTCCATTTAAGCATATTTACTGTGCCAGCCTTCCAAAAAAATGCATCACAGCCAGTATCTTGTTTACATTTGAAGATGAAGTTGGCATTCTGTTCTTTTCCTTTTACTCAAATTAAACTGTAGCTGTGCGTCTTCTTACAATGAAATAAAAATTTTAATTTGTATAGAATTTATGTTAATTGCAGGTTTTTTTTCAAAGATAAAGTTGTAAAGATGTAGATGTTTTATAAGTTCAGTCAGTGACAACCAAGATATTGGGAAATCCAGGAACAATATTCATTTTCTGTTCATTTGCTCTTCAGATTTCTGAGACGGCTGAAAAGTGAAAGCGAGACAGGTTCTTCTCACTTTTTAGCTTAAGCAGTGTAGATACACTAATTTGGCCATATGACAGTGATATTTCTTGCCAGTATCTCAAATTATTCTCTGCTTATGTAATTAATAAGTTTACTATTACTTGAGTGCAGGATATGGACACTAAACATTTAATAACAAATGCATTTGCAGAGTATTAAATTAAAGGATATGAAATCTTTGTGGTTTACTTATGCTAAAGGAGCATGTGTCTTTGCAAAATCACAGAAGAAAAAGTACTCTAACCTTCAAAAGCAATAAAGATGTAAAATCTCAAGGATCAATAATACATAAAACCCATGCAATTTGATAGGATAAATAGGATAGTAGTGAAAGTTAAATCCTTCTATAAATTATAGTCTACTGATTTTAGTATACAACTTTTAGTAGAGAATATTATTTCTACTTTTATGCATTTATGATTAAGTTTTTCCATACTAGAAGTTTTGCTGTGCTTAACAAATTTCTAAAAAATCTCATAGGTGCTGACACAAAATGTGCTTGTAAAAAAAAAATCTATATGCTAGCTATTAGGTAAATGTCGGACATTTATATAGTGTTTGAACTTTCAAGTATTAACCTCAGTGCCATTGTGATGTGAATTTCCATTAAGTAAGTAAAAAAAAAAGCTAAAAACCTAAAAATTAAAAACTAATGAAATTAAGCAAAGAAAATAATGTGAGGAAGAGCCAAGATAAGGCATGCAGGCAATATTTAAACCAGATGAGGAATTGGCTTACTGCAAGATCCTTATCTGTCACAACAATTCGAGGATGTTGTCCAAAATGGATACATTCTGCTGAGTACTGGATAGGACTTCTCAATCAGTTTGGTCAATTCATTTGAGTCTTTGGGTCAACAGAATTGCAAAAGTGCATGGTCACTCATCTATGCAGTGATAGTGCATATTCACCAAAAATAAAAACATACAATCTAAATGATACAGACCCCTTTCAATAGAATAACATACCCATTAATTTTCAAACAAATACATGTTGCTGATGCAATAATCTTTTTTTAGAACTATCAGCTGTAGGTAAAATAGGGGCATAAAGAAGTATCCTGCATAATCCATTATGATTCAAATACTAATTTTTATCTAATAATAATGTTTAATCATCACTGTGACTCTTAAAATGCTTCTCAAAACTTCAGTGACTAATGTAAGAAGTGTGTTTGGCTAATGCACTAGTTGGCTGATACATTCCTGAATTTAAGAGTATGTACTCTAATGCTGGCAGCTGTTCAACAGTTTGGAATCAGCATTATAAACAGGTGCTTATAGTGTAGTTATGGTTACTAAGTAATTTTTTCCTTTTTACAGGCTGCCATGCATGTAGGTTGCTTCACTTTTTTCCAAATGCAATAGTCGTGTTCTGTCCTTGCATGAATTTTGATGTGCATAAATTAATTCCTTGAAATTGTTTGTAAGAATGCAAATCTTGTCTTAGGATGGAAATCCTACAGAATACAGACTGAGGAAATAAGTGAAGGAATACTATAAACAAACACTAATTGATTTGGAAAGAGAAATTACTATAATAGTTCTATGCAAATCAAATCACTTAATGTCCTCCCACTAGCACAAAGAGGAAGAATGGGCTCATGGCTAAGTAATGACAATGGAAATCTGGTATTCTGTGTCTTGAGTATTTACTTGCTGAATGGCAAAATACTGGACCTAGTAGTGCAGCAGTGGTGGTTGTCTCAAATAGAATCAATAAGATTCTGAGACTTTCAAGATGACCCAATCCAACCATCCACTCAGCGCTGCCACTGTAGCCACTAAACCACTAAACCACATCATCCGGTGCCAGGTCCAGATGTCTGCCTCAGGGGATGATGACTCTACCAGCTCCTTGGGCAACCTATTCCTAACAGCGACATTTTTTTTTCCTTGTATCTAATCTGAATCTTCCATCTCAGGTTAAAACCATTTCCTCTCGTCTTTTCATTGTAGGCATAATAAAAGGGACTGGCCTTCACCTCACTAAAATATCTTTTCAGGTAGTTTTCAAGAGAGATGAGGTCTCTCTCAAGCCTCCACTTCTTGAGACTAAACATACCCTGCTTACTCACCCATTCCTTATAGGAATGTGTTGTGAGAGGCCTAAAACTGAACACAGTGTCCTCAAGGTGCAGCCTTTACAATGCTGAGCACAGGAGGATGATCACTTCCCTATTTTTGCTGGCAGCACTTTTCCTGATTCAGGACACTATACCACTGACCTTCTTGGCCACATTGGCACCCTGTTGGCTCATGTTCAGCTGGCTGTTGAGCAGCACTCCCAAGACCATTTCTGCCGAACAGTTCTCAAGGCACTTTTCTCCCAGTCTGTAGCACTGCCTGGAGTGGAAAGTCGAGAGTAGGACGTGGCACTTCACTTTATTGAATTTCATACAGCTGTTCTTAGTCCATTGATCTAGTCTGTCAAGATCTCTCTGTAGAATCTTCTAACCCTCATGCAGATAACTGTCCCACCCAATATGGTGTCATCTGTAAATTTAGTGAGGTTGCAAAACTGATCCCCACATGAATGAAGATGTTAAACAGCCCCTAAACAGGGCTCTGTGGAACACTGCTAGTCACCACACAACAACTGGATTTAGGTCTCTTTACCACCACTCTCTGTCCAGCCAATTTTTTACCTGTCACCCAAGCAAGCTTCAAGCAACCAGTCTTTTAAAAAATATGCCATAGGAGATAGTGTTAAACACTTTACCAGATTGACAACAGTCACAATCTTTACCTCATCTACTAAGCTGGTCATTTTGCTGTAGAAGAAGATCAGGCTAGTCCAGAAGGACCTTAGTCCATCAGCGTTGGCTAGGCCTGATACCCTGGTTGTTCTAAGCATGCCATGTAATGGCACTCAGAATGATCTCTTCCATAGTTTTGCTTGGAACCAAAGTAATTCTGACAATCCTGTAGTTCACTAGATCATCTTTCTGACCTTCTTGCAGATGTTACACTTGTTAATTTCCAGTCCTCTGGAGCTTCTCCAGTTAACCAGCAAAAATGCAGGTGTAAACCAGGACTTCTTATATTCACCAGATGATTGAGAGTAGTTTGGCAAGTTTTTAATCAGTTCCTTTATTACTCTGGATCCCATCAAGGCCCATGGATCTTCTCAGTGTCTAAATGGCATAGCAGGTCACTAACAATCTCTTCCTCCATCAAAAAGTCTTCATCCAGATCTCCATTACTTACATCCACTTCTGGGGCTGGGTATCCCGAAGACAACTGGTTTTGATGTTAGAGACTGAGGAAAATAAGCCATTAATTATCCCTGCCTTTTCCTCAACCCTGACACTACACTTAACATTCAACAAATGATGGAGACTTGCCTTGACTAATCTGCTGCCAGGGTTTCTAGGAAAACATTTTTGTTGTCTTTAAGTGCAGTGGACAAATTAAGTTTTAGTTGGGCTTTCACCCTTCCAATTTCTCCTGACATGATCTTAAAACATCCTTATAATCTTTCCAAGTTATCTTCCCTTCCAGAGATGACAGATTGTATTTTATCAATCTAATTTCCAGTTTAAGTTTTATGATTAACCAGGTTAGGCCTTTCCCCTGGTGAATTGTTTTTCTACAAATGGGAACAATCTGCTTCTGAATATTTAAAAAACTCCTTTTTTAAGCACATCCAGCCTTCCTGGACTCCTTTGCCCTCCAGGACTGTCTCCAAAGAGACTTTCTCAATCATTCTCCTAAACAGCCCAGAGTTTGCCAATCTGAAGTCCAAGGTGGAAGTTCTGTTGGTTGTTCTCCTTACTTCACCCAGTATAGAAAACACTGAAGTTTCATGGTCACCCTGCTCAAGACAGCCAACAACCACATCATCTACAAGTCCTTCTCTGTTCACAAACAACAGGTCTAGCAGGTCACCTCATCTTGTCATCCCATTATGACATCTGCCCTGCTGACCTTCCTCAGTCTTTACCCATAGGAACTAAACATCATCATCAATTTCAATACAATAAAAACACTCCCTATCACAGAGTACCACATTACCACCCTTTGTGCTTTGTCTATCTCTCCTAATACTGCAGTTATGAGAGTGATCCCACCACATTTCTGTGATGGCAACTACATCTTAAGTTTCCTGCTGTACAATGGCTTCCAGGCAGGTCCTTGTGCTTGCTGCCTAGACTGCATGCATTGGCATAGATGTTTGTCAGGTAGGCTGACATGAGGTCATCTCTAATGAACCTCATCTTATCTTCTTCTCCATTTGAATCTAATTTAAAGACTGTTCAATCAGCCCTGCTAACTCCCAGGCCATAATTCTGTTCCCACTCTGAGTCAGGTGTACCCCGTCCAACATAAGCAGGCCTGGTGCCATATATGCTGACCATGGTCAAAAATCCCTATGACACCTATTGTATCAGCCTCTTAGCCATCTAGAGATCAGTCAAGTATTCCTATTCCTTTTCGTATTTCCCCCTAACACTGAAGGAACTCTGAGGAGAATACTACCTGTGCACCTGCTCCTTTAACCAAATACCCCAGTGCCCTGTAGTCTCTTTGGATTACCCTGGAAGCTCTTCCTTCCATCTTGTCTCTATCCACCCAGAACAATACTAGAGGGTAGTAGTCAGAAGGTTACACTAAATCAAGAAGCTTTCCCTTACATGGACCCCAGGGAGGAAGAGCACTTCCTTGTGGGTTGGGTCTATTCCACATGTAAGACTGTTCCTCTCAGCAGGGAGCCTTCTACAATTACCCTTTGTCTTTTGCTTTTCAGAGCTTGTTGCAATATGTTTGGTCACCTGAACCAGCTTAGGCAGCCCCTTAGATGGTCCTTCATCTAGATTGTTATTTTCCTGGCCCCCAGTTTCCCGAATCTCATACGTATTCTGTAGGGGGATGTGGGGAGGAAGCCAAGGATTCATCTGCCATCCCAAGAAAGAACCTATCTCCATTCTGCCCCATCTCCTAGGTTCCCTCCTGAGTGCTCTAGAGAGAAGAGAGACTCCTCCAATTTGTGAGCTGCATTTGGCCAGTACATTTGTCATAGAGCAAGTAGGGAACAATCCCTGTCAAACAATCCCTTCCTCAGGTTCTCTAGCACTCCTTAGCCTTTCCACTTCCTCTTTGGTTTGTACCACAAAACTCAGCAGATCATCTACCTGCTCTCACCTCACACAAGTATTATCTCTATTATGCTCTGATGCTACGTGGACACCTGCATGTTTCCACAACAGCTCTGTTTTCATTGCCACATCCTTTCTGATATGTACAGGTGGCTTAGCACCCTCTTGAATACGAGCCAATCTTGAACTCTTTTGAGCTGATGGGAGGGAGACCACACCATGCCGCTTGCCTTGCCTGTGCAAAGTGCCATGCCCTTCTGGAACGACACTCCCACTCTGTGCCCCCTGGAGCCATTTAAATCTCCCACAGCGCTCCCGGCGCTGACCACTGCTCACCTGATTCTCTGCTCTGAACTTCCAGGTCCTGACCAGGCTTTGGGCGGCTGCTTGACTGCCCCTGAATGCAGAAACAGCCCTTTAGAGCCCAATCTAAAACTCAGCCCTGGGCTTACCTCAGCCCCTGCTGCTGCTGCTGCTGGTGTTTCTGTATAGATTGGAGAGAAAAAAAACACAGCACTTCTTCACTAAAATATCTGACTTCTTTTGAGGATTTTACGAAAACAGTGGAAAAAAAACCAGCAGATTTTGTGTTAAACAATGGTAAAGGAAGTCTCTAATATGTGCAGTTGTTTTGCATTAAATATGCAAATTTCACTACAATAATCCACATAATTTGGAAATGTCACAAAAGAAATTTCTAGAATATAAATACAGTTAAAGAGGATATTTCATCTCGAATTGATACAGAAATTGTTATAGAAAACATAGTAATGGAAGACATACAGAACTTCCCATATATTCCATCTTATTAAATGCAACTCTTCTGTTCTGGTGAACTATGTTTAATATAATTTCACAGTATTATGATAAGCATATGAATTTACATTCATATGCTTATCATAATACTGTGAAATTATATTAAACATAATTGTTTATTCCTCCCTCCTTAAGATAATTGAATATAATTGTCTCTCTCTCTCTCTTTTTTTTTTTTCCAAATATGAGGGCATAAGCAATTAAGATATTGTCTAAGGATACTGGAAATTTGATTAACAGATCAAAAAGACCATCTGCGGAGATTGAATTTAACACCAGGGGGTAATTCTCCTTTCTACAATGCTTATGTAAATCAAATTAATCCAGAAGGCTGAATGAATTTCTCTGAAAGATGGCTTTTCTTATTTGTAAATATGTATTTTCGGAAAGTATGCTGTTGAATATTATTAAAGGCTGTGATATATATATATATATATATATATAAAATCATATAGGTAGAGAATGAGTCAGGCTTCCAAGCACAAGGGAGAACTATATCAGGTCTACTACAAAAGTAAATTTTCTTCCTGAAAAATCTTGTAATTTGATCTGTCAGTAACAGTTCTGATAAGAGCATTTTGCTTTCAATTTTTCTTTTTTTGTTCCAGGTCTTTAGTGATCTTTTTTCACTTTGAGTCTGACTGCTGCATATCTTGATGGAGTTGTCTCCTTAAGGCTGCTACCTAGCAGTCATTGCAAGTTGTTGCCTATTATAAGTACATTGTCTTATGGAGTCACCAACAATATTTCAACTTGATAAACTAATACTTCTTTCTTGAACCACTATAATGTATTCATATTAAAAAACAGTATGACTTGTTAATCAGTTATTACATTATGCATTAGATTTATGTATGGCAATCAAACATTTTCTCTACATAATTAAATTACTTTAGTAATAGCTCAAATGCATGTCTAATTTACAAACTGTAGAGTTTTCCTGAATATTCCTAAAGAATAGGCAGCTTTCCTAGGAAAAATATGGGGTCCAGATCCAGACTGATGCTCTTATAGAATGTTTTTATATCTGTTATTCACATTAAGTCTGTGATTAAGTTTTTGGAAAGGTACAAATTGAGGACACATATATACACACATATAGAAAATTAATAACAGGGTCTTTGTTATCTGTTGAGCACCAGTATATTTTTTTAACTTGTGCTCTTGTCATCTGAGTTAATAGAGCCTCCAACAGAAGAAGATTTTTTATATCTTATACTTTGGCTTACATAACATAGAATGTGAAAAAAGAGATAATTCTGAAATCATCTATAGGACTATAATTGTTTTGAATCACCTGCCTGTCATTTGATCCTCTTTCATAATTTATTTAGGAAAGTTTAGTCACCATCTAGTAAATGACAGATGCTTTGAAATTCTCACGTGTTTAACCTACAAAAAGATATGACTAATCATAGTTTCAAAAGGAGCTCTCTTGAAGCACTGAAGCTACTAAAATGTGTAAAGATTAGCAAAATTAGAGATTGAAACAGAATTTATTTTGGGACTTCATAAGTTTGTTTAATAGTTAAGGGGACAAAGGAACTGTTGTGAATTTAAAAGTGTGTGAAGCTCTGCTGCTTGCTGCATTTTTGGTGTCAAAAATGGAATTACTTTAGTGTTTAGCTTTTACTAATTTTATTTGTTTACTTCTTTGTTCTATTTAGCAATGAAGATGAATAAAATATTTTAACCGGAATCTATGAACAAATGTGTACTTATTTACAAGGTGGTTCTTGCTTCTTGACCACATAATGAATCAGGAAGAGGAGACAGTTCAAAAGAAGGTCATGGAAACTCAGATAAACTAGCTGTCTGGACTTATGTCTTCTCAGCTTGTAGTGCTGACTTTGCCTCTTTTCTTTCTCTTTCTCTGTAAATGGTTCCTATGGCCTTTAAGAGAAATCTTGGAATAATAATCTTCATGGGTGTATAACATAAGAAGTGGCCAAAAGTCCCATATCTTCATCAGAAAAACCACATAGGGCAGTATTTTGAACTAAATTTTTGTACAGAAATATTAGAAAATCTGACTTGTTTAGTAGTTTTGATGGAATAGCCAGGCATTGACAGGTTTACACTGGAATGTGTACTGAAATTCAGTGTTTTCAGTAAGTATGTTTGCCACTGTCCCAATAAATTTCTTGGAAGGAAGCAACAGAAAGAAGGAAAGAATTTGTGCTAAGAGTTTGCAATCAAACTGCAAGACACAAGAAATGGTAGCAAGAGAGAGAGAGTGTGAAGAGGAAATATGATACGATTACATGGGTAATAACAGAGCAGAGTACCTACGGTAGTTTTCCTACTAACTACTATATCCACTCACCCATTTCTTTTATTTACTTTATTTTCTTTTAAAGCCATTTAAAAACAGACAGGAAAATATTTTACTCATCTGCTACGGGATCCAGTGTACAACACAGTGCCACCACAATCATCATCAAAATATATGTGAATATATTTAGAAATAGAGACAGCACCACTACACATACAGAGTATGCACATATAAATGTGAAGCACATTATTCAGCAAGAACAACTAAATCCTTGATAGGAAAGATATTGCAAATATAATAAGCAAGTTTCACCTATTTGCAAAACTGGTAAATGTTTCAAAATTAAAATTCCTTCTACTCTTATGAAGAAAATATTTTCAACATATTTGAAAAGATTATCCAGTAATGAGTCATATGCTAAGTGATTTTGCACTATATCTCTTCTGTATGATTGTTGCAATGATGAGAAGCCTGCTTATTTTGATGTCTGCTAACTTGAAGTCATATGATATGGTAGCTTTTCAATGGAATTTGGTGATGTCAGAAGAAAATATGCAGTATCTCTAATTTGGGTTAGAGAGCAATATATTTTTTTTCTCTGATTTAATTCACTGTATCATAGATCCTAGTTGCTGTTCATGAAGATGATGATAAGAGTACAACATCTCAAAAATGCCAGGAAAGACTACTTAAGGCAATTTGTTTCTTCCATTGTGTTAAAGAGGGAGTTGTTTTTGTTAGGAACCTTCACTGTCAATGAGAGAAAATTATTGTCTTGAAAATATAGACACTTAATGTCCAGAAAATAGTTATAGTCCAAAATATGTGCAAATAGACCATAAAAAAATAATATCTCCCTTTTTCTTAAAAAATAATCACAGTTTACTGAGTAGCTATATATTACCTATCTAGATATATTTGTAATATAATGGCACAGCTCATGCTACACATTAGATTTTGTGAACACTTCATAAATGCACTTCATATGTTGGAAAGAATTCTTGCAATTCACTTTGCTCTTAGTACATAATAAAATTCTGAAGTCCATTTTTTAGCAAGCTTGTTATTTTCTTCTAGAAAATCTAAATTACTAATACAAATGAAGCTACGATTGTTACATCATTGAGACATTTTCAAAATGTTAGTCCTGTACTACAGTGTTTATATGTGTATATTTATAAGTGGACTATTATTTTTTATGTTCCATTATCACAAATGGAATAAGGATTACTGGGGTAAGTAAGAGATATACCCTTGTACTGGATATGTTTGCCAGCCTTGGCTTTAACTGTATTAATCACACCACATCAGGAATTCTATGTGAAATTTTATGTGAAAGAGTTATAACAAATTATATTAGAGCAGCCTGTAGATCATTGCTTGAATCTGGGAAATTAATAGAAAAGGGTTAGAGCTCCTTTAGAATACATGTGTGCTCAAACAAAAATTAGTCTCACCTATTCAGAATGTAATTAAAACAAAAGTTAATATAGGCAGCATTTAAGATTTCCATAAGTTATACAAGATCTTGAGGATGTTTTCTTGTAGCCTACATTAACTATACAATATGGATATGAACATCTCTTTTCATAGGAATCTGTAGTATTGACAGATTATGGACATGAAGACCAAGTGAAAGGTATCTCTCTGAGAAATGAAGATATAGTGTAGGAGAAACAAATAGGTAGTGCTGACTATAAAAAGTGGTGACTACATATGAGTATTTAAAAAATACTCATATATACGGTTTCATTTCTGTATCTCTTCTTCCAGATAAAAATTTTAAGAAATCATGTGGCAATTGAATAAAAAGATGCCATGATAGCCAACAACTTAACTAAATGAATGCAGGGATATGTTAATCCTTACATGTGCAGGTGACAGATTCATGTACACATGGACAAATGTAAGTGTCTTATGGAAATAATGATCACTGGCATGTATCAGCTGCAAAGAAAACACATATCACCTTTGCATATTTTAAGCGTATTAAATATAGATGTTGTAGCAATATTCATAAAACACTGATGGAGTAGAGATTTATGGAGTTTATAATTTGAATTAGCTAGTTTCTTTTCCCCTATCTGCAGGTAAGTTAAGTTGTTGCTCACAGTTTGTTTGGTTTTTTTTGTTTTTTGTTGTTTTTTTTTTTTTGAGGGAGATCCCCGATCCCCCCTCAGATTTATTCCTCGCTTTCCCCCGAAATTTATATATCTGTATTTTCATATATTATGCATTTATATTCTGTTTCTAATATTATATTTATATATGTATTCAAGTATTAACAATGCTTGAAAAGCTGGGAGCACTAAGGTCTTCTGAGTACAGATTTTTTTCCTGAAGGAGTAACCCTGTGCACCAGTATAGGTTTGGGGCCAACCTACTGAGAAGCAGCTCTGTGGAGAAGGACCTGGGGGTCCTGGTGGACAAAAATCTGCTCTTGAAGAGGCTCTAATAGAGGGCAAGAAAGTTGATTAGGGACTGGATTAGGGACCTCTCTCTTATGAGGAAAGGCTGAGAGAGATGACCCTGTTCAGCCTCAAGAAGAGACAACTTAGTGGGGACCTCATCAAATGCATAAGTACTTGAAGGGAAGGCTTCAAGAGGAAGGATTTAGGCTCTTAACAGTGGTGCCAGGCAGTAGGACAAGATGCAATGGGAAGAAATTGATGCACACCTTCAGAGGAGGAACTTCTTTAATGTGCAAGTGACTGAGCGCTGGAACTGATTTTCTAGAGAGGAGACAGCTGAGTGTCTCTCACTGGAGATGTTCAAGACAGTCTGGTTGTAATCCTGTGCCATGTGCTCTGGGTTGACCTTGCTTAAGCAGGGAGGTTTGGCTAGATCCCTGCCACCCCAATCCATTCTGTGATTCCATTATTCTCTTTTTAATCTATTTGCACAAGAACATCTACCCTCCCCTGTTCTAGTTTCTCCTGCTTTGCACTTACTCTGCTTAAAACCATATGGGAAAATTCTGTTAGATTGAACTTTACATGTGTAGAATCCTGATGACTGCAAGTAAGATAATTTTATTATAAATCATACAGGTTCAGCCCTTATATTTGAGCACAATATGTGTAATGAAAAATCATTTTGACAATAGTTGATGTAAAAGTATAATTTCCTTTTTTGATCATTTAGCCTGCATCTAGTCTATATGCAAATACTGAAATATAGAGTTCTTCTCCAGAAAAAAAAAAATGGATCTGACCCAATTTATTACTTCACTCAAGTTACTATTTATGTATTCTATTTATGTCATTTTAAACTTCACCTCTACATCTAGAATATCAGGGTTAAACTAAAAGAGAAAACTACAAGTGTTTTTCTTGATTATTTTCAGTTTCTTCTAGTCATTAAAATTCAGTCTCTTTCTATTCATTAAAATTACATCTATAACACATGCCCTTGTTATTCACATCTTCTAATATTATTCACAACACCCACCCAATTACCCATACTTAGCAAATCTAAATGAAATCAATATCTATCAAATGGAATCATGCTCTTCCTGCACTTTATTTCTAAGTCTTAATCAAATTACTTTCATTCCTCCTGTAAGAGCAACATTATTATGCACTTTCAGTACCATTATTAACAATAGTTCTGAACCTACAGAAATTTCTTCCTACATGTGCATTCTAAAAATGTTCTTACTAAGTTCAGATTATTCAAGTATCACCTAAACCCGCTTTTTCATACTAAAGCAGATAGCTGATATCCCATGGATGCAAACTGGTGATCCTGATCTATCTGTAGACCTGATCTATCCTGTTTCTATGCTTTTTTGCAAAGAGATTTATTTCATGGGAATGGGTACATATGATGAATAAAAGACCCTTTTATGCTCTCTTCTGTGTAGTTATCCCAGGTGATTTCAAAGGAAAGAGGGTGAAAGAATCAGTGCCCTAATCCTGCAGGATCTCTGCCAGTTTGTGCTGTGTTTTATGCTCAGTAGCACACCTCCTAGCCTAGCCAACCTGCATCAGCAAGATGGCTTTATTGCCAGAGAAGTGTCTGGAACCACTTGCTTTGCTTTCGCTCATTACACCATCCAAATGGACACATCTGTTACGAGCAGGATTTCCCCCAATAATTGTTACAATTAATCTTATGCTTCATTTATCTGCCTAAAATTCCCATTTACCAATCTGAAATTTTTTTAATGACTGTATGACACAAAAATTCTCAGATGTATTGTCTCTTATTTTCATTAGCCTCTCTTAAATGATATTTCACTTCCTACAAAACAGAAACTAGGAACATACTGTTTCAAAGTAGAAGATGGTTACATGGAAACAGCTGATCACCAAAAATCTCTCAGAAGATATTGCTGTAGAAAGGGAACAAAAATGTGCACAAAAGTGAAAAGAGAAGGGGAACTTATGTATTCACTTTCGATACATTTGCATGTGCAGCAGTCGTTTAAATGAGAAAAGGTTCCATCTTACTCCTGCCTACAAAACAATATAGAAAAGCAAGTTCTTCGTTTATAGAAAGCTAATTTTATTGGCTTTGCTTTATTTTGTGGGATTTTTTTTCCAAATGTGATATACAAAATACATATAATAATAAAGTAGATGGGATAGACTTAATTGTTAAGGTTCTTAACAGCAAAGTAATTGAGGTTTTGTTTACTTTAAGTTCACAGCAGAAAAAGTCCTATGGACAGTAAGAAATAAGTTTTCGAAGGCAAAGACTACCTTATTATTGCTTTCATACATGTATAACTGACAAACAAGCTGGGCTCAAGAGACAGGTTATGCTTTCTGATGATTTTATTTTAGGAGCTTTTACTGATTAATCTGTTCATTATTGAACAACTATCAAGAACTTGGGTTCCTGACTCTATTACTTTGCAGCTGCAAGAATAATATTTTTCTTGGCTGACAGGGAGGTCATCTGTGGAGGTCTGCAGTCTCAGAGCAAGCTCAGCCACAGGGTCAGCCCAGGTCGCTCAGGGCTTTACACAGTCAGGGACAGCCAGCCTTCCTTGGCCTTTGCTCCACGGATAGGCTGCTTTTGTGGGGAAAAGATTTTTCCTTACCTCCAGCCTGAATTTCTTTTGATTCAGTTTGTTCTTCACCAGTGTGAAGAACGCAGCTTGCATGCTCCTTGCCCAAAAATCCCACCAGTGCTGAGGCTGCTGTCTGATTTCTAGAACAGTTTCTTATCATGGCTGAGCCAGCCACAGCTACACAGCTATACTGAAGAGTTCAGGGTATCCAGACCTGCTTTGCAGTGCCTTCTGCTCAACTCAGTCATATCTGCTAGCACTCTTTTTCTACTGAAAGCCTGAAACTGGGAGTTTGTGGTTTCTCCAAATGGAATTGAGTGTGGTAAGAAATGTCAATGACAGCAAAAAAGGTGTGTTAGTAGGCAGATGATATAAAGAAGAATAGAGAAAATTAGGTTCTTCTAATGAATAGGTTAGGAGCTCATTTACCTGGGACATGGAAGAAGCTGAGCTGCCAAATGCCTTCTTTGCTTCATTTTGCAGTCTAGCAAGAGAGGTCTTCAAGAATAAAAAGCTCATGCACATTTGCGTACATTCTTCATGTATACAAACATTTACTTTCAAGGTACATACACATATAGGACACTCTAAAATGGAAAAGTGATGGTGCTCTGAATGCTTGATGTTGTAACAAAAATATTTCAAGTATTATAAAGTGACAATACTTATGTAAATCAAACCACATTTCTCTATCTTGCATATAAAACACAATAAAACAGACATTTAAAATATTTTTTCCTCCAGAAAATATCTAGCTGAGATTTGGATAAGAAAACATTTTAAAACTCTTTTCTCTCCAGATGAAAATATTAGCTAACAGAGCAGAAGGGAATGAAGGCTTGGTGAAGAGAGGACTCAGGAGCCTTTTATAATAATATGTTTGCCTTTACATCTTATACAATTCAACAGATGCAACAGGAGAGACTGCATGTAGAAATGTTTTTTCTATGGCAGTTCTAAGCCTGTCAAGGTCACCTGTCCAAATGTATTAGTGATATGGCTTATCACTAAAAGATATAGGAGTCTTACTTGTTGCTGAACAAGTAAATGATGCCCTCTAAATGATGCCTTCCAAAAGATGCAGATGTGTCTGTAGGTGTGTCAGAGAGAGAACTGCATCTATAACAGAAGTTTCCCAAGGAAGTCGCATGGAAAGTAAAAGAACAAGTTATAGTTTATAGCAATTAACAATGTATTCATCATCCTACTACATGCCTCTCTTCAATGTCTTGATGGCGATATTTTTTCCTGTTAGTGTGGAAGGAAGCTACATGTAAAAATTAGGAGCTCATTAATGTACAACATCTTAACTGAACTGGGTGTTAAAATTACAAACAAGAATTGTCATCTATTTGCTGTTTTAACTGGTTGAAAAATAGAGATAAAATGTAATTAAACTATTACAGGTGTTGAGAACTACTTCACAAAACAGTAGAGATGAATCTAAAATTTACTGCCTATAGGCAAAAAAACTGTAAATCCTTTACCATAAAAATAATTATTTAACATACTCTTGTAATACATCAGTTTCAATGGATACTGGAATTTTCCATTTCTTTATTTCTATTGCCAATTAAGTGTTAGGTTATACCTGTTATGTTCTAGATAGAGGAAGGAATTTTAAGAAATTAACAACAAAGAAAATGTAATTTGATGATTTTATTTTTAGTATAGTCTAGAAATATTTTTCATTTTAAGTTGTTTTATATTAAAGTAATTAAAATTATTCCTCTAACTAGAATGCTGAAAATTTACTTGAACACACATGTAAAGAGCTTTGCTTTTGCTTTCTCTAGGGCTGTTGGGAGTTCTTTTAAATTTCAAGAATTTGGGCGGTTTTATCTCCTATATATTGCATTAGAACTGAACTATTTATACATTTATACATATACTATTTATACATTTATACATATACTATTTATACATACATACATATATATATATATATATATACATTCTGTTTCCTTGCTTCTTCCTGTATTAATTAGACCAGTGATGCAAGATTTAGCAGATGCAAGAGTAAATGACTGTTAGACATAATTTCTGACTGGTATTGCAGTTTCCACAAAGAGAATTTGCTCATTCTTGTGACGTTATCCTGGCTAAAACATACCAACATTAAAAACCCAAACTCTACCTTCTTGCTCTGAGACAATTACTGTAGCATACTAAGTACGAAAACCATTTGGATGACTGTAGCACTTCTTTTTGCAGTTAAGTTCCTTTCTAAATTTTTCTCCCCACTATCCCTCTACCCCTCTTTCTCTGGGCCAGTTAAAATGCAAATACACAAATAGCAAGCACTTTCACCCACACAACATAACAGCAAAGAATAATACCACTTGCACTGTTAAATTCTGTGGTTTCTTGAAAGATTGCCAATAGTTGTCCCTTATTTTCTTACAAATAAAACTAAAGGACATGTTGATTTTACTTTAACTATTTTTATTTGTACTAATACTCCTATTCACCCCTTAACTATTAGATTTCCACTGTTGTTCTCTAATGGCAATTTCCAGAAATGTTAATGGTTTACTCAAAAAATAAAGCAATTCTGCAACAATGAGTGTATAGGGTAATAACTAGTTGATACTTAAAGGAAAATGGTTCATTTGGGCAAAGAAAGAGAGGGACTATTATACCAACACCATTTAAAGTATAGCGCTCCAAAGAGATGTGGACATGAATCTGACCTTGCTTACACTGAAGTTGATGGGGCTTTTAGAAATTATTATCTGTCTTTTACAATTTCAGCCAACAAAAGCTAGTTCACTCAGATCACTATGCCACAGAGAACTCAAAAGTCTCTTACTGAATAGATGTGTAGTCCAGTTTTTCTCAGCAAAGCCCTTTACAGCCTCCAGCCACTGCTTATACTAAACTCAATTTTTAACAAAGACAGTGAACTCTAGTAGTCAAACTCCAAGTCAAGTGTTGAAGAAATTACCCTATCACTTTTTAGCAGTTTCAGCAGTTAATTTATCTTTCTATGGAAGCTCTGAGTCAGATTCTGAGCATACATGCTAAAATATCTTTCAAATTGATGTTGTATTTTATTTGCTTTCAAGGAGATGTGTCCATATGGGCTCCTCTTCTATTTTTTAATAAATACCAAAATCATCACCAGGTGCCAAATCACCACCTTAACCTGTGGCAAACAGAAAAGGTTGATTTTTTTTCCTGAGCAAAGAATCAACAGATTCTGAGCAATCCTGGAAGGATGCAACCTATCTTTAAACTAAAAACTTTTATGATGAAAACAGTAATGGAAGACATCAAAATAAGAAGTTGTCATGGCAACTGGCATGCTGAGGATAAGTATGTTGATTAGAAATTACAAACAGATACAAAAAAATGAAGGAATAAATTAGATTGCTAATTAGAAATTCAGTCATACACTTACACATCTTGAAGGGTGTGAAATATTTCCCCAGTGAACATCAACTATTTGGCTGGTGAACACTGACAGAGGTGTTACTGTCTGTTTCCTGCCCACAAGGCATAGAGGGAATATTATATTGTGTTGTGAATTGTATTGAATCAGGGACTTCTCTCTGACATAAAAAAGCAAAGCTCTTTGCTTTCCTTTCATGTTTCTTCATGAGACATGGGGAGCTCTGAGCAGCAAACCTAAAGGTCATCTCTTTACATCCAGAGCACTGAGGAACATAAATAGAACAGCTCTGTCACACAATTCTCTTTCTTTCACATCTTCCGATAAATATTATTTCTTCTTAAATTATTTTTCTTAGTGCCAGTGTTCCAGGTGTTTGTCCACAATTTCCATAGCCTTTTTTTGCACATGACATTGAAATACATAGTCTGTGCTTTACAAAGGAGCTTACTAAAGTTGCAGAGGAAATAAATGAAAAGTAAAGAAACGCCAGAATTAACATGGTGCACTCTATGTAGTACAAATCTGTATTTTCTCACTTGGCCACCACTATTGGAGTGATGTGGGTAAGGCATCAGACTACATTGTAAAGTACAACTAAATTTTATTAATATAGTTCTATTTTAAGCCTAGCAGTATACAGTTACTTATCTACCTATTTTTCTGTAATATTTTTGCACAGGAGTTTTGCTGGTTCATCCAGATACTTAATAGAAAGAAATAAATACCAGGTACTTGATAGAAAGAAATAAATAATAAATCCTTAAATAATAAATCCTTAAAGCGTACAAATTTGAAAGAAAAATTAGAAAAACTTGGTATTGGAAAAGCATCAATCAGTTTTCTTGATTGTTGGGCAAGGCTTGGTTGTGGACATTGTAGTCTTTTCTCGTATGTCCATGTTGCAGCACGCTGGGCGGGGCGTGCTGGGCGGCTCCAGCAGGGGCGCGACCGTCCCACTGCGAGCTCTGCAATTCCCAGTTTTTAGCAGGTCTGGTGCAGGGACAGACAGAGATGACACGGGAACAAGATGGATTTATTCCTGGGCTCCCATGAACAGAAGTTTTTATAGAGCAGCTCAAGAGGAGGGATGTAGGAAAGTGAACCAATGAGGATATGGTAAGAGAGGAGTGTAAGGTGGGGCAAATAGCTTATGAGCCTATCAGGGAAAACAAGGGAGGGGAATAAAACAAAGTAATGAACGGGGTGTCGAGGGCAACAAGACAGAACTCTCTAAAGAAAGGTGTAGGGATAGGGAGGATTGACAACTTGGAAGAGAGGAGGTTAGGGAAGGGCTTGGGAAAATTGGCAGCTGGGGAAGGGAGGGGATTAGGGAGGAGAACAGGAGGCAAACATGGATTCAAAGCATAACACACAACATGTCCAGAAGCCTGCTTTCTAACAATGATTATGCTTGATCCTGTATACAGGTCCTAAAGTTTATATCTTCCACTTCTTTTAGTCATAATAAATAATTCTTAAGAAAATGAAATAGGACTATCATATTAATTCTCACGAGAGAAAACTTATTTTGAAAGTTCCTACTTGAAGGTGTTCCTTTACCTGTAAGTATTTCCTCATCTTCAGTACTGTATTAATTAATGGCTGATTTAGGATTCCTTAGTCTCATCAGAATTTTTTTCATAGAATCACAGAATATCCTGAGCTGGAAAGGACTCAAAAGTATCTTCAAGTCCAGCTCCTGGTCCTACACATGATAGCCCCAAGACAATACCTTGTGCCTGAGAGCATTTTACAGATGCTCCTTTGAATCCTGTCAGGTCACAGATACTGTGTCCACTTCTCTGGGAAGCCTGTTCCAGTACCCAACCACTCTCTGGGGGAAGAACTTTTTTCTAATATCAAAATAAAACTTACCCCAACACAGCTTCTTGTCATTTCTTCAGGGCCTGTCACTGGTCAGCAGAAAGAAAAGATCAATGCCTGCCTCATAAGTTCTCCTCATTAAGAAATTGTACACTGTGATACAGTCTCAAGTCTCCTCTTTCCTAGTCTATATAAGCCAAGTGACCTCAGCCACTGCTCATATGACTTCCCCTCTAGGCCTTTCACAATCCTTGTGGCCCTTCTTTGGATGTTCTCTAATTGCTTAATATCTTTCTTGTTATGAGGTGACCAAAACTGGCCCCAGCACTTGAGGTGAGACAGAGCCAGGGCAGAGCAGCACAATTCCTTCCCTTGCTCAGCTGGCCATGCTGTGCCTGATGCCCCCTGGGATAGGGTTGGCCCTCCTGGCTGCCAGGGCACTGCTGACTCGTGTTCAAGTTGCCATTAGCCAGGACCCCAAGGCCCCTCTCCACAGGTTTGCTCTCCAGCCTCTCATTCCCCAGTCTGTCCATACATCCTGACTTCCCCTTCTAAATATGACCCTTGTCTTCAATGAGCTTCAGACAGGTGATGATTTCCTAGCCTCTGATTTGTCAAGGACTCTCTGCAGGGCCTCTCCTCCTTCATGGGAGTCAACAGCTCTTTCTAATTTAGTGTGATTGGCAGACTTAGTCAAGTCCTTCAAGTCCTTCATCCAAGTTATGTATCGTGATGTGGAGGACCACCTTTTAATTTTATTATATTTGTACTAATCTATTTGCTTTCAACTTAACCTGACTTTCTCAGAGGATTGTTCTGGGCCTTTTTTTTGTGTTCAGCAGTATTAGGTATCATATTAGGAAGATATTTAGCTTTGTTTTGTTGTGTTCCCATAACAGAAAATGTGGTGGGACAAGCTCTCTAGGATTTATTAGTTGACTAGATCTCTAGTGTATGGTGTGCTCCTTACCATCTGCCAGTCTTCTTTTTATAGTTAAGAATTTGTGTTCCTAAAACTGTTACCAGACACCAGCTTCTTTAATATTGTATCCATAAACTCTCTTTTGTTACTTTAGTGCATCTAAATGGACTCATCCATCTTTAAACTTGCACCTTGAATCTTGTGTTCATTTTTGGACTTCTCACTACAAAAACGACATTGAAGTGCTGGAGTGTGTGCAGAGGAAAATAACAGAGCTAGTGGAGGGTTCTAGAGAATAAGTCTTATGAGGATTGGCTTAGTGAGCAGGAGTCTTTCTGCTGGAGGAAAAGAGGCACAGGGGACATCTCATTGCTTTCTATAACAACCTGAAAGAGAGTTGTAGTGACATGAAAGTTGGCCTCTTCTCCCTAGGAGCAAGCTATAGGAGAAGAAGAAATAGCCTCAAGCTGTGTCAAGGGATATTTAGACTGGATATTAGGAAAAGATTTTTCATGGAAAGAAAGGCTGGTCAGGCATTGAAACAAACTGCACAGGGACATGTTGGAGTTACCATCTTGGAAGGTATTTATAAGATGTGTAGATGTGATAGTAAGGGATGTGATTTAATGGTAGTCTTAGCAATGTTAGGTTAGCCATTGTAACTAGAACAACCTGTTCTAGTGCCTAACCACCCCCATTGTAAATATCTAATATAAACCTATGCTCTTTCTACTTGAAGACATTATGCCTTGTCCTAGCATTACATGCTTTTGTAAAAAGTCCCTCTACGGATTTCTTGCATGCTCCATTTAGGTGCTGGAAGGTTCCTACAAGCCTTTTCTTCTCCAGGCTAAACAGCCTTTGTTTTTGCTTTTCTTTATAAATGAGGTGCTCCAGCCTTCTGCTCATCTTGGTGATCCTTCTCTGCACATGCCCCAATATGTTCACATCCTTCTTATGTTCAGGGCCACAGAA
The DNA here is from genome assembly GCA_003676055.1 of Chloebia gouldiae. Taxonomy (NCBI): domain Eukaryota; kingdom Metazoa; phylum Chordata; class Aves; order Passeriformes; family Passeridae; genus Chloebia; species Chloebia gouldiae. The sequence continues at coordinate 6,981,091 of QUSF01000011.1, read as the reverse complement.
CTGGCTGGTATACTCCAGATGAGGCCTTAGAACAGCAGAGTAGAATTGATTATTTTTCTCAGCCCACTGGCTTTGTCTGCTGCCTTCACCATGAACAGATCAAATCCAGACTTCTCCCAGAAAACAAGAATCATGGTTTATGGATTGTTGTGAGAAAAATAACAGTGATATCATAAGAATGTGGGAGATGGATGGTGGCTGCTGCTGCCCAATATCTGTTCCCAACAAAACTGTCCTGTAGAAAAGCAGGTTGTGTAAACATTCAGGCAACACAGTCAGATCCCCACACCACACTCACCGCAGCTGGCTGAGCGAGAGAGGCAAGAAAGGCCCTTTGTGCAAGGCTTTATTCCAGCGAGATCCATCACATGAAGCTGAAGGGAGCCCTGCAAGGCAGAGAACCGCCCCGTGGAGGAGGCAGCCTGAGAAGGGGAAGGGGTGGGGGCAGAGCTAAGGGCTGGGCAGAGGGGCCTGGTCTGCAGGGGAAAGGGCGCAGCCACCAGGGGTATCCAGCCAAGGAGGGAACAGGGAAAGGAGAAACCAGGGGGAGCCCATGGGGAGTCTGTCCTTTCCCCCAGGAGGACGACTCTGTGGTGGTTAGTGACCAGGGCAGAGGTCTCGGGAACTGGCTGAGAGCAGAGAGGTCATGGGATGCTACAGTATCTCATGCATCCAGCAGGTTAATAATATATATGCTGAGGAACTTGTCAGAGCCTAGCTCTGGAAACAGTGTCAAGCACCATGCCAACCACTTGTAGTAGCTTCGTTAACTGCAGTCAAACTTAAAAGTCAAATCACTAGCTTATGGTGAGCTAAGTATACATATATATGAGGCTTTGCCAAAGACTGGATGCATTGACATCTCCAGACATTCTGGGATGCGTGTATGGGAGGGGTAGATAAGGCCTTGCCCTGGCAAACAGTGAACTGCCACACATGCCCCCCAGGCCCTGTGTCCCAACCCCGCAGTGTCTGCCGATCACTGGCACACTGGAGACAGGGCTCTACTCTTCCCTAGCCCCGTTTCTGAGTGTCCAAATGACCAGAAGTCCCACCTGGGTGATGGGACCCCAAAGCCAAAGGGTATTTAAAGCTGAGCATGAGGCAGGCATACCTCCTGTTCCTCTTAGAGTTTCAGTGTGAGCACTGCTGGAAACCAGGAGCTGGTAGCTTTATGTGTGGTCTTCTGTATCCCTCCCTCCCTCCTTTCCTTTTCTTTCTTTCTGTCTCTCTTTTTCTGTCTCTTTCTTCTAATTCATTCTTCTTCGAACATTTTGAGTAAAATTGAATGGTTTTAAAGTTTGCTAAATTGAATGGGCTAAGTTAATGCTCTGAGAAATGTTTTATGCTGATTACAGGAACCGTTTCCCAGACTTCTCTGATTTTCTTTAGTTTGCCAGTGAACCTTTATGTTATTTTGACCTCTTGAGAACATCTGGTGGGTATTTCTCCTGTGCTTTTTTATCAAAATAAATAGAACCACTTTGAACCCCTTTCAGTTACTTTTTTTTGAGGCCTTACAAGCTTCTCAAAGAGAAAATGGGATATAATTCCTTTTTATAAATATAACAGTTACTATCTAAGGTGTAAGAGAAACACAACCCACTGCTTTTCCAGTGTTCTTGTTGCTGAACCCATGTATACTGAGCCAGTAGCTTGCAGAGGTATTGTGTAGGAGAGATGGTCTTTTTCAACTGTGGTCTGGGTTTTCTCAGCTCTTTTTGTCTGCTGCACAGCAAGGATTTTGCTAGCAGTTATCAGCATATTTTAGGAGAATTGTTGTGAGAAATTCAAGTCCAGGTTTGCTTTCAAATACACAGATACATGTCCTTATGAATAGCTAATGATCCCAAAATGATGTAGGGAACTAGTTCTGCAGAGGAGTTTGTGAAGATGATCAACCATAGGCATGGACCAAGCTACCCACCTATTAGCAATAAAAATAAACAAGTAGATGACTGTCAAAACTAATGAGGAAATAAACCACTTTTTCATCAGTTTCTATAAAAGCAACACAATTTTTGGTCTTTTTTCCCCCACTCTCTCTGCTGTTTTCCAGAAAAAAAAAAAAGGAAACATATGGTGATCATTGCAGAAAACAAATGTGTGGAGAAGAATTTTGATACAATCTCAGGTGCAATTTAATTATCCATGCAGAAGCTGTGTTCTTTGGTCAAAATGTATGATCTTAATTTCAAGTGGAACCAAGGCTGCATATCAATGGATTTCAAGTAGTCTGTTTCCATAGGTTTCATTCTGGTCTTTATGTCAAGATTTTGCTGTCTCTTTTAAGTACATACATGGCCTCTCTTTATTGTCACACCTCAGAAATTCTAGGGTGCTTGGAACAACATACTTTTTAGCCAGTGGTTTACCTCATGAAAAGTACAGTTTTGCCTGAGGAAATTTAGTTATCCAGCAATATGTTTATTACCCAAAGTTGACACTGCCATGCGCTGGTTTGTGGCATGTTTTCTATAAAAAATGTTAGGTCTTGACTCCATGTTCTATACATTCTTACATAGGTGCATGGGGCAGGTGGGGTTAAGCGTAACTGTGTGTGTGCGTGCATTTATATTTATGCAAATTGCTATTGCTGTATGGACAGAAAGGAAAACGTTTTCAGCTTCTTCTCAATCCCTTTGATTGCACTGTCTAATAATATCTCAATATTAGGCAGACAGGATAAAGAATAAAGGGAAACCTTGCTAAGAAGGGTTTGAAATCAGCCAGAAATGGGAAAGAGATATTAAGAATTTAGGTGTTTTATGACATGAAGATCTAGTTTAATTGTAGGATATTAACAAGTTTGTTTTCCAGCTGCTTTCAATTATTTCCCCATAACCATGCCAGAAGTAAACAAGACTGGGGCGTACAGCTAGTAATTGCTTGGTGCCAGCCACTCCATTAACACTGCACAGGCTTCCTTTTTTTCTTTACGGGACAGGGAACTTTTCCTAACTTACATTGTGTATAGAAAAGCAAACATTATTTCTGTTATCTGAGCAATTTCTTGTCTTGTTCTTTCCACCTAATTTTCTTAATGGATTTTTTTTTATAGTTTTGTTTTAACTAAAACAATCTTTTCTCTGTGCTGATGCAAAATATACACTATTTGAAATCTTAGCTATTATTTCATTTAAGTTCAAAATTAAATGTTCTACAAGATATTTTCTTTATGTTAATTTTTATAAGTTTTTGTCCTGTGGCACTGAATAAAACATAAAATCAATACAGATTATTGACCTTGAGACAAAGTATAGTTGATTTGGGTATTCCAGTGACCCTATAGCAGAATTTTTGAAATTAATAGCTGGACAGATAGTTGTATATGGTTATGCTTATTTATTTTTTTAAAGAACTCAATATATTTCTGAATTTTTGTGCAACAATAACAGCTTAATAATATGTCAAATTCTCATGAATTTTGACCTCTCTCCTACCTTTATATATTAATTAATCCTATTTCGATTATCACCACACTACAAAGGAAACAATTTTACAGAAACATTACAGATGGATTTAAGACTCCCAAATCCCCATGACTACCCAGAATCTGAGTACCTAATTCATAATACTGATTTGAGAAATCTTTCCAAACATCACCTAGAGTAAGCCATATGTTTTCAATTAGAATAGCAGAGTAGGTTAAGTTTGGTCAGCATTCTCATAGATACAGTTTTGAGAAGAGCTTGCATTTCAAAGATGTGAAGTCCTCAAACCTCTACATATCATGCATGCCAAGGACTTTATAAAATTACCAGATATTTCAAGTGCAAAAGTTATTTTACTAAAATGAGGGAAAAAGGAAAGGAGCATGAGCAGAAAGGTCCGATTTCATGTAAATTCACACAGATTATTTTTAGTGAAAAGAACTGCTGGTAAAATCTTCTTGACAAAACCAGCCCTAATTTTTAGTAAAAATGCCATGTGTTATGGAACACCCAAGTGGTCAGCAGGGGTCAGGTGTCACTGTTGTGTCCCCTCCTAACCTGAGCACCTGCAACTTATTCACTGTGAAAAGCAGAAAAAATTTAACACTGTGTACGCGTTGCTCAGCAGTAACTGAAGCAAAAGTGTGATCACGTGTTTTGGTCACAAATCAATACAA
>QUSF01000011.1:6947253-6976580 GCA_003676055.1 Chloebia gouldiae | reverse complement strand
CTTCCCTTCCCTTCCCTTCCCTTCCCTTCCCTTCCCTTCCCTTCCCTCCCTTCCCCTCCCCTCCCCTTCCCCTCTTTTGTCCTTCCTTCTCCTTTCCTGAGAACAGCAGTAGTATTAAAAAATAATTTAGCATTGAAATTGATTATTATAGATGATTGTAAAATCTGCCTTTCAAAGTCCTTTATTTATGTAAACTGCACCACAAACTTAGAGACCTCCCATTTTGTGACTCTAACATGAAAATACTGTTAAAGTTTTATTCCCATGCTACCATTTTTTTCTTACTGAAATTAATAATTTATTTTCTGTGGTAAGTGTTAATTTAAGGGAACATGGGCATGCCATTCTGTGTGCATTAAACTATGGGTTTCTTAAGTAAAACAAATAAAAAATATTTTCCCTTTCCAAGCTATTACCTGAAAAGTATTGCATTGAAAGATTTTGAGTCTTCACAAAAGCATCACAGAATCACAGAATTAACTAGGTTGGAAAAGACTTTTGAGATCATCAAGTTTCACCTATGACCTGGAAGTAATCTTGCTAGTATCTAGACTATCAACAGATATTTAAGCCTAACAAATTACTTTTTTGCTTCTATGAGGGAAGTTCATGTTGTCTTTTGGAAGCAAATTCTCAGAGATAAATTTGTTGATTGCTGGAGAGATTAGACTTTTTTGTATATTCTTAGTCATTCTTTAGATAGACTGTTCCTCTTCCTTTAGAACATTGACCACCCAAATAAAAAAAAAAAAATTTTAAAGTGTATCTCTATACACAGCTGTCTACTAAGTAGTGGTGAATAGGTTATGAACTTCCTTTAAATCCATTCCTATTCACATTTCTGCCTGCTTACTACTCAATATTGTGGTTTAAGCCTGCCTGGAAGTCAAGGCAACACAAAGCCACTCACTCAAACATCCCCACTTAATTCCAGTGGAATGGAGAGGAGAATCAAAGAAAATCTTGTAGGTTGAGATAGAGTAATAATGGTAAATTATAATAATAGTAATACTAATAAGAAAAGAAAAACAAGTCATGCACAAGGCACTTGCTCACCACCCACTACCAATGCCAGAAGCCCCTTTCTAAACCAAACTGTGCCCCTTCTGGGCAACCACCTCCAGTTTATATACTGGGCATGACATTCTATCATATTCTTCTTTCAGACAGTTAGTCACCTGTCCCAGATGTGTCCTCTGACAGTTTCTTTTGCTCACCTCTTCACTGAAAGAGCAAGAGACAAGGAAAAGTCCTTCACTTAGGATAAACACAACTCAAAAAACCCAAATATTAATCTCATTCCAAATCCAAAACACAGCACTGTAATAACTCTGTGAAGAAATTAACTCTATGCTAGCTGAAACCAAGACACTGAGTCACAGAAGAAAGCTAATGCCTGTCTTTTAATTTCCATCATATTGATAAGAAATTGAACCCTTAGGGTTCTAAACATACTACAAAATTTGAAAGAAGAAATGCATCATGACCAAGCATTTTTATAGCTCAATTCCCTACACAAGAGAGAGGAAAAAAAAAAAATAAACTGACACAAGAACTCTCTAAGCAAAGCAAAGTGCAAGACAGGAGTCTCAATTGTGAGTAACTTCAGGACACTGATTAGTCAATTAAAAGATGACCAAGTCTTTTCAACAGTACAAAAAGATGACATGTAAGGCAACAGACACTTGGAGCCATTATGAGGTATTAGTTGTCACATTTCACATGTTGCTTTAGCAGATGTTCTGCACATCTTCAGAAGCCAGCAAAAAGACATAGGGTTAATGAAAAGGGTTAAGGACAATGAATATTTTCTAGTAATGTGTTACATTCCCCTCAGACCATGTTTTCCCCCCTTCAGCCTGGATCCCTCCTTCCTGCCCTAACGGGGTTGGCAGAGAGCCAAGAAACCCTCCCTGTCAAGAGCCTCGATAAACCCCTGACATTTCCTGTTCGCTCTCTTTCCCCGCTCTTCCCTCTCGGACCATGGAATAAAGAGCTGGACAACCACATTGGGGTAAGAGCCTCTTTTAAACCTTTGCCCATCTCCTGATGTTTCCCCCCCTCAAGGCCCCCTCGTATCTCTGGGCTAGCCCGATAATTTAGGGGCTGAGAGAGGGGAAAACCACACTAATGTTTCTCTGTGGAGGCTGAATGAAGAGAACAATACCTCAATATGATAAAATTTTCAAAAAAAGGAGAGCCCCACATTCCAAACTGAGTTGTCAAAAGCTTCCCTAGTTTTCTGGTGAGAAAGTAGCACATGGCAGATTTGCTACACTTCCAATATACTTAATGGTCTTAAAACATATTGCAAGTTCAATGAAAAATTCATATGGACCCTTTTCTCTGTCACCTGTATCCCAAAAATGTCACATAATAATTATATGACACTGGGGAATAAGTGACTTAAATGAAGAACAAAAGTAAACTTTATCTTAAAAAATTTACATTACAACTAGCTCCTAGAAAGTTCAGCACTTTAATGTGCTGCTCTGTACTGTGAATTTAATTGTCCTCACCTTTAACCCCTACAACAATCAACATTTAGTCTCATGTATACTTCTGGTACAAATTCTGGTACGGAGATAGAGCGCTGCTGTATCTAAGACTCTTCATCAATTTACAATATCTGTTTCAGAAACATGTTCTGAAGGTTGGTGTCATTTTACTTTTTTACATTTTACCTTACATTTTACCTTTATAAGATGATTTTCTAATGATGCTGAATCTGTACTCAGCTAACCTCAAACAAGACTGACACCAAAAATTCAAAAGCACAGGAGACACACAATAAAAATGCATCTGAAGCAGAGTCTGAAAAATCGACCACAGTTCTTCAGAATTATGAGGACTTATTCCCAGAAAGTGGAGGGTATAGGACAAGTACTTTTTTTTTCATATAAAGGGAATAATAGCAAAGATATCTTCAGAACTTTGAGAAGAAATAAATGAACTTTATGTTTATAATCAAATATGTGTGTATGCACAATCACACACACACACACACACACACATACACACCACTCTCAAATAAATAAATAAATAAACTCCATGTGGTGTACTGCATTCTAATTATGTGATGTCTTAAAAGAACACATGATTGCTAATACTTGATTGCTGTGCCCTGCCTGTTGGTGGGATCTAAACCAAAAAATGTAGGTTATTAAATGCCCAATGCCATTAAAAGGTTTTCTTATTGCCTCTCACAGAAATAAAGAATAAGGTTATTTTAAAATCTGAATAAGTATGTTTTAGAATTTTCTATGTTCCTGAAGAGGAAATCAGTTTTTAAATATGCTTTCCCTCCCCAAACAGAATACATAGTTTAAAAAATCAACTTGCTATGGTAGCAATGTATACAGAATGTATGCAGGCTACATATAGTAAGAAATATCAAAGCATCTTTTCTGAAGAACTGTATAAAAATATAAATAAAGACAATATAAAAATTAAATAAGATATGTATACATTTTTCCTAAGAGATTCTTTGCTTGTTCTTTGAAAATTCTGAGGTATTATTATTTCATTTTGTGCACCCATGTTTGCTATTTTTAATCAAATTACAATTCTATATCTGTCCTGCATGGCTTGGATGACTAGCATTTCCAGCAGTTTTAGCCTTTACTGAATTTTATTTTATGGCTTTGTCAATTAAGGTATCACCCATAGATCCTTTCTCAAACATGGTGTAATATTGGTTTCTTGTCTCATGCCTCCTCTGCTTTCAATTAGCTACCCTATACAAGCAGAAGATTGAATTAGGGTTTTATAAAGATGAAGGCAAAAATCCAGTACTATTGATATAGCCTATTTTCAGAATGTTTTAGTGATCTGATAGACTACGTAGCTGCTGCAAGAAACCTAAGCTGTCTCTCATGTCTGGTTGCCAGTCAGACATCAAAAAGTGTTTTTCTAGGGCATAATTTGCTTTTGTCTATCTGTGTATTGAATTTAAGATATCCAAGCTTAATAATAGGTGACATCTGAAAGTGTGCAATGGTTACAGATCATGTAGGAACACAGAGAAACTACAAAGAAAGCACACCAATGGCGATATTTTTGTCTATTTTGCCAAATGCTTTGGCATTTTTGAAAGGTTTATGCTATGCAGCTTTTTCAGAGACTTTCATTTGTCTTTGACTCTTAGTTAATGTGTTTTATTTTGGATGATGTCAATGTTTTGGGGTTTTTTATGCAAAGTATGAAATTATACCGTTTGTACACATTTCTGTACATTTGTTGTTTTCAAATTTGTGGAGGAGATGCTTACTACTTTCTGAAACTCACTTGGAAAATTAAACCTCAAAACTTGTCAAAAGAAAACAAAACAAAACAAAAAACCAACCAAACAAACAAAGAAAAAACAACAAACCAAGAAAGCAATGAACAAGTGAAAAGCTAGCAATTGTTATTCTTCTTCATAAAGTGTTCCCAAAATTATCCAAATGCAACTGATGGGAAGAAATCTACTTGGTTTTGCAAAGAACCTGCAACTTCTCTAGACTGTGATATACATTGTTTAGTTTTGAAAAAGCCTGGCTCATACCCTAGGGATGGTTTCTAAACCTTAATAGTGTTAATTATACCATCAACCATGGCAAAATGAAGAATCATATAAATTCTGCCTTACTGGAATGGAATTGTCATTCAAGTTCCTTAACATATTAGCATTATTTGAAAATATATTTAGCTAACAAAACACTTATTTAATCCACTTGATTAGAACTTGGAGATTGCATAAAGGTTTGTATGAAATAGGATGAATGCTGTATGATCTGATTATCAGTAAATAAATTTAAAATAGGATCTGGCTAAAAAATGGGATAGAAATATTTGTTTTACACCATGAAGTTTTGCTCACAACATACCACTAAAATAAAAAGAGAAAGGAAAAAGCAACAAAAAAATTGTTTTATGAAGTTAGTATCTGCTTTAAATGAGAATTTGATAAAGGTGTCATGATCTGTCAGGGTTCTCACTGGACAAAGTTAAATCTAATCAATGTTTTAAGTATTTCCCCCATCCCACTCCAGAATGGAATAATCTAGATAAACTGTATAATCCTCCTTTTCAATACAACACTGTTGTTCTCATTAAGAATGAGTCTAGTTTAGCATCATGATACTGGTATTTTGTGTTCTATTGGGAAAGCTTCTGGAGTCACAGAATGCAAAGATAAAATTTTCATTGCTTTTTTTAAAGGCAGTTTCTCAAGCTAGTGTTTATGGATATTATTTTGGAAGTGTAGAATTGTATATACTAGTGTTCTGGACAAAACCTGAAGCAGTTATCTATTTCATCCTTATCTGCCATGGTAGTGTGTATCTACAGCTGACAAACCATGTCTTTTTTTTTTTTTCTGAAGAAAAAAAGCATTAAAACTGGATGTTAAACAAATTTTAGCTTTTAATATAGCTTATATTATTTTGATTTTGGTTTTTTGTCTTTTTGCTGTTATACTCTAGGGCCTCTTTTTAACATTACAGTGAATTTCTTTTTATTTTTTTAACTTTAAACAAAGAAAACAAAGCTAAATATTCTCACTCAAACTTGTTGAACTATTCATTGCATGCTTTGTTTTTCCCCTCTTGTATGTCAAGGAGTTAGAATAGCTACAGTATAGAAAGCTACATATTCTACTGCTGTTGCTGTTGAAAACAAGAACCATACGTGTTGACAAACTGCCCTAAATTTAAATAAACAAAATTAGGACACAAAAAAAGTAATACTTAGTTAAACTTCCCCTACTTGTCTGATGTAGCCTGAATAAAAATGATTAGCACTGAAAATTAGTTTTATCCAGGTTTAAGTGTACTTCAGGATCAACTTCAGTCAAACATTGGCAGAATTTCACTGTATTTTCAATTCAGTGCTGTGCTGTTAGGTAAATATGTAAATGGCATACTTTGGAATTCCTGTGAGATTGCACAGGATTCAATTATGATTCAATACTGAACTGTAATGTCATCTTATTTGCTTCAAGGAGCAAAACATTTTATACTGCTGTTATGATTATTAAGCTGTTAAAGAATTAGTTGCTACAAATTCAAATATACTTCCTTTTAAACCAGGAGATTACTCTCTTAAACAGGGATGCTTCAAGGAAAATTATGCATGTCTCACAATTTTGCTTTTTTTATTCCTCCCAAAATGCTTCTAAAATCCCTGTTGTGATATTATTATCTGAAACTTGACTTCATGTTGCCTGGAAGAGGTGAGAAAGAGGTCTTTTAATCGGCAGAAATTTTGATTAGAGTTAGGTTTTAGAACTAGCAATCTGAAAAGAGTAGGTTTAGCAGGTTAAAAAGCTTCCTTAATGTTTGGGGCTTTTTTGCGTCATGTATTCCCCTGGATAGCCCTTTTATTCCTCTTTGATGTTTTTCCATGGACAGCTGCTGCATCATAGACTTTTAGTTTGTTGGAGAGTCTAAAAACCTTCCTTCTTTGCCCCATCAAAACTGCTTTTAAGTAGCCTACAATGGATATGTCAAAGCATCAGAAAGCAGTGCCCTGCCATCACCATTTCCCAGAGGAACAAAGGTAGGTGAATATGAAGTTGAGTTCATTACACAGAATTTTGTCTGTTATCACAAAAGAGTAGTTCTCTAAATTAACTTACTCTTGGATGTTGGAATTACAACAGGAATGCTATCTGTGGATCACAGTTTTAAGAAAGTTTTTTTTAATATTCATTACAGCATGGATATTTCTTCTGCTTTTTACTGCAATTAATGCCTAAAGGTTAAAGTATCCTGAATTTTTAAAACTGAACCTGCTATGGATTCTCCAAAAACTTACTACTTCCTGTAAAGTATTGACAATTATTGTGTCTTGAAAGAATTTACTGGCACATGCAAACCGTAACTAAACCCATGCATTGTCTAATATTGCTTATTCAAATGCATTTGGGAGGAGTTGGGCAGGGGAGAAGAAAAGAAAAACATAATCCCGGATCACAGACAAGAAATGTTTTATTCTTTGTCTTTTGCAACCTTTTGTAGTGCATTATGCAGAGAGGACATGACCATCTGAACCTCTTTATACAGGTCTGTAGTGTAGTTACTTTTCAACTTTCTATTAAAAGAAAATGACTTGTATGATTTGAGTTACTTTACATGTCACTGATGTTCCTTAGCACTTGCCCCTGCCTCTCATAAACCTGATATTTTCAGCCTCTGTATACACCTAATTAGAGGAGCTTAGGCTGTCTCAGATTTGGTACTAACTTAAAACAAGTAATCTCTACATACATTTTTCTATCTGTTTGCACTTTACCAAGAAATTAATTTATGTTTCAAACCTAACATGTTGAAGAAAAGCATTCCTATACCCATTTAAAGCCACATAGAATTAAGAAATTAAAATGTTAGCACTTTTTTTTCCCCTTTCCTTTTGAAATAGATATTAAAACCCTATCTAACTAAGTCATCAGAAGGAAATGCGACAAACAGAATGATGTCACTGAAATGAAGGCATTATGAGGTAGCAACTTAGGTAATCTTTTAAAAGTAGCTTAAAAAGGTGTGTTATACTTACCTTAATGTCAGTGGTCAGCATGAGTCCTGAGCCTGATCTGGAGTTATAAATGTTGCTTATGTTTAATTTTTTTCTCTCTAAAATCTGGTCATTTTAATGATTTGTTCTATACAGCACTGTAAATTTAATGATTTATTCATCACTCTGAAAAAATATGTATTAAATTGTACAGTAAATGATTCAAATTTCTTCCTGTTTTTCAGGTAGAATATGCGTGCTCCATATACCATTTATCCAAGACAACAGGGAACACCAGAGTTTAAATCCATCTCTTAAAACCAAATGGGGATGAGAAAACAATTCAAACAAAAATGCTCCCTTTGTTCTTACTCATCTTTTATGTTAAAAACAAAGAAAAAAAATAAGCAACAATGGCACAATAAAAAATCACCACAAACTTTCCATCTCAATATATCTGAGTAGATCATGTTAAGGAAGACCATATTGTGTTATAATCTGTTAGGTAAATTTAATGTCTGGCAATAGGTGGTTCCAAGGAAAAACAAGTGCCATCTTGCCTAAAACAGAATTGGAATGGATATACTAATGCTTTAGACCGTCCGGAAAGAATACATTACTGGCTCAGTGACCACTGAGGAAGCCAGGTGGCTGACTTATTCCCTGCTACATGTGTGACTTGCTGTACAGGCATCTGTTCTGCAGAAATTATTAGAGAATCATAAAACTTAACAAACAAACAAGCAAGTTAAAACATCTACAACAAACAAACAAACAACCCCCCCCCCAGAACAAACCCCTCTGGCAAATATTTCTCACTGTTCAGTGCTAAATTATTAATTACCTATTTCCAGTCCAAAAGGCTGCATTTCAACAGTGAAAGTAATAAACTAAGATAAGGAAAATGGGCAATAGCTGGAATTAGGCTCTTAAAGTGTTGAAAACCAATCAGCTGTAATCTGTACAGAAACAAAATGAAGAGGTTTGGACAAGATGCTGACAGTTGCACATGTGGAAATAAGCCTTTTCCTTTTATTTTTTTAATATGGAAGTTGATAGAAAAGGCTGGAAAGCATTTTACTACTACCAGGCATCACTAACCCATAGAGTTTGCACTAGGATGAAGTGCTGGAGCAGCAACAAATGTTACAGCTCCTCTCATTTATAGCTATTACTATTCTGAATGAAATAGGAGGAACATTTGTATGATTATTAGTCTGGTAAGAAAGCTAGGCTTTGCAGGTCATGAATTCAACAAATGCACTGCATATTCCTTGTTTATCTTTGTAATTTACCTAAAAAGGTACAGAAATAGAAAAGCTATATGGTGCTCATGAAAAAAATTTCAGGAAATTCTATGCACTCCTCTGCTATAAGTATTTAATCAGGGGTGTTCCTCATGCAATTCATTATCTGCTTCAGAAGTGGCATTATATTGTGGAAGAGAAAAACTCAAGGTTTAGTATAAGAAGTTAGAATGACAGGTAAACTTGGAACCTCGAAATGACTCCTTGATTAATTTTAATTAGACTTCTTCCACTTCCTATCAACTTTCAATCTTTCAAATGCTGCATGGGTTTTGGAAGTCAAACATTATTTCTAGATCCTCTATCACTATTGATACTAAAGATTTCTGATTGAAATTATGTCAGAAAATATGTTAATTGCAGAAGAGTCTAATTTCATCTCAGGATTGTATTGGCTATGCAATTGTAACAGTACTTTCTGAGGTGAAAACGCATACCTTCAGAAGTTTTGCACTTGCTGAACTGCTAAGTCATATGGGAATTTGACAAATAAATTTGATTCAGTTTTATTTCAGAAAAACACTGAGACAGTGTTTGGTCTAAACTTACATGGGAAGATCTTTGGAGCATCCAAAATCAGAAGTTTAACTCCCAAACTCCTGCCCCAACTGCAACATCTTCTCTTCTTAACTGTCAACTATATGCATGATTATTATTAAACATTATATATATATATATATATGTAGTATTAGCTGTGAAGAGCTCAGTTCATCATTTGCTCTAACACAGCTTAATTATACCTTAATTGCAAAGAACAAGGAAAGTCCCAAGAGATTTTACAGATCTTGTCTATGTGCCAGGCACTTTATTCACTCTCTCACAATGCCAGGGAAAATGCTTTTGCAAAGGCAGGGTAAAAGCCAGCTTTTACTACTTGCACTTTGGAGAAATAAATGGTGTATCTTGCTCCTTTGCCTCTGAAACCACTATTGCATGCCAGTGTGACAAGATATTGGATTCAATGAACCACAGATCTGGTTTGCTATGCCTATTTCTATGTGATTTATTATAGCATTAAGTTTAGAAGAACCTTTTGCCCCATGAACACTGGCCTCAGCAGTACTGCAGTTACTTGAAGGTCAAAGGAGATGTCATCCAACAGACTCCACCATTCCCCAAGAGTCTGTAAAGCACAGAAATATGTAAGTAGTATCTAAGTCATCTTATCCAATCTTGATTTCATATACTTCATCCCTGGATAAAAAAGTCTCTTCTATTTAGTGAAAAAAAGCACACTAGAAAATACAAAATTTAAAAAAAAATCAGAAATTTTCTATATTTAGTGGCTAAATCTCCATAGTCCATTAACAGGCTACAGATCAGTTTATTTGTCCACAAAAAACGTTCAATATGGCCAACTGTGCCATCCTTATGCATTTAGAACCTTTGCAACTAATTGCTGCTGTTCTGTCTGTCTTACAATGAAAGCCATGTTTCCAGTGTGTCTGATTACTTCTTTAATCCCCAAAGGACAAATGAAAATCTCTTCCTAGCTTTTCAAATCTACTATCAGACATAGCTCTAATGCAAAGTGAAAGAAACCCTAAGAAGTCTGTTATAATTCACATTTCTTCCATAAGACATGAAGAATTAGGAGCTATGTGGAACAGAAATATTTGTGTTACAAATCTTGCCTTTTTCACAGTTCCAGTTCAAAATTAGTGAAATGAGTTTTGAACAAAACTTCACAGGTAAAATCTATCCATTTATAGATTTACTTGAACAACAGATAAAAATGTCCATTTCTGGCACTGATACTCTATGAATTAATTGGTTTGAATAAGTGGTAGAAAACTAATGAAAATTTTTGCAAACAAATAATGCACAAAGATAAATGTATATTGGCACATATTGGCTTTATCGTAATATTTTCAGCAGTTCAATGTGTCATTTATAATTGTTTCAGTCTCTGTAAATATCAGATGGTACTGAGTGGTAAAATACAACCCTATTAATAATCCTGTGTAATTCTGGTCTCATGCTGAAAGTATGAAACACCTTGTATCATTAATAGATCCAGTTAATGGCATAATGTATTCAGTGTGAGGTTCTTGGAGAGAAATCTATATGCAAAAAATTCTCTTCCTTCTTTATCCTGTCATAATTTTGATCTTCAATGCTAATCAGGTATTTTGGCACCTGCTAAAGGGTGGATATTGTTGTTTAAGAAAAATTTTATAGAATTATATAACACATTTTAAATACAAATGTACATGGTGAGCTGTCTTCAGAAATACATATAATTTTTTGAAACATTTTAAAAGAGGTAATAATTTCTACAAAATGTTTTTGCCACTTAAGAACCTAGACTTTGTAAAAAATATATAATATGCCTGTTCTTCATGTTGTCAGTGTGGACAGCCATCTCTGCTCAAAATCAGAATTATGATGAACTATTTTCCCCAGTCCATACGGGAGTTGAAAAGTTAACTGCACAGGTTTAAAAAAAACCAAACCAACCTGCTGCAGCAGCAGGGTGGTGGTAAGGGTGCTGCTACCTTCCTAAAGAGCGTTCTAACAAGGATGGCTCAGGGGCACAGGCGTGTCCTTCTCCCAGCCCAGCATGTGATTTTCAGCTCTGGCTTCTTCCCTCAGGCAACCCAGAAAAAGAGACTGGAATTCTCTGTGGCATTCCACAGACTAGTCTGCAAAGGGAGCGAGGAGCAGAAACTCTCCAAACTGGGGAGAAACTTGGG
Source organism: Chloebia gouldiae (assembly GCA_003676055.1). Lineage (NCBI taxonomy): Eukaryota > Metazoa > Chordata > Aves > Passeriformes > Passeridae > Chloebia > Chloebia gouldiae. Next base: position 6,965,083 of record QUSF01000011.1, on the reverse strand, counting down.
TTTATATAGGGAAAGCAAGGGGTGGGGCCAAACCAGTAACCAGTGGGATGTGGGCTAAGGGGCAGAGCTTGAGGGGAGGGACCAATGGGCAACAAAGGATTGACACAGAAATACAAAGGCCTCTGAGGGTGATATTTGCTCACCCTAACCAAAAGTCTGTGGCTCAAGGGTTAGCTCTCCAGGGGAGTGTGACAAGCCCTTCTTTGGCTGACTCTTCGGCCCCCACACCAACCAACAAACCAACCAACCAAAAAAAAAAAAATCCCAAACCAAACTAATTGTAAACACGTTCTAAACTATTGATTATCTGGTTTATTTAGCTAGAATGTGAAGTGTGTTTCAGTTAAAAAAGTATGACCTGATGGATTTCTCAATGAAATTAGTAGGTAATCTTTCTTAAAATAAAAGACTAATTAATTTTTCACTGACAGTGGCGTTAGTGTCCGTTGTGTTTAGCTGATTTTTTAAGCTGATAAATAGCAGATATGATTGAAATAGGTTTAAGTTTGTATAGAAGTAGGCAAAAAATATTTTGCACACAGCATCAGATTTTTATTCAGATTACTTTTTCATACTTGCTGTTTTTGTGTTAAATCAGTGTATAATTCTATTGAAATTTTCCAGGAAATACAAACCAGCTTACAGTATTAATAAAGCTACTTTGGTACTGCTTACCAAAATTTGTATAAGAAAATTTGCCAAAATGTAGTTGATGTTGAGTACAAACACACTCATTGGACATGTTCATGCAGTATACAAAGGGGTTAGATCATAGAGTGTTCAGATCCAATTTGTCACAATTATATTCTGCTCACATTTTGCTTGATTTTTTTTACACTTAAAGACTTTTAAATAGCCCATCAGAATGGACACATGTCTAAAAACATTTTCAAAACATTTCAAAGCTATTTTTTCCTTCTCTTAAGATCTGATTAGTGAGAGATGCTTCTGCCCAAACTAAGGGGCAAACACGAACGACCATATGGCAAAGTCAGTAATATGGACTTGATTTAAGGATGAATATGAGATGAATATGAGGTAGAAGAATATAAAGAAATAGAAAATATGGAGGGGTAGGATGTGGAAGGGAACAGAAAGCAGAAGACACCACCTTGTTATCATAGTGGATCCAGCAGCATCCCATTGGTCCTTCACCCTGGGCCTCATTTTAGCTAACAAAGGAATTAATGCACATTGGCTGCAGTTCTCTTATTCCACTGGCTAAATGAATTCCTCATATCTCATGCTAATGAGTCACATGCTTAGTCTTTCTCTTCTGTTCTGTTAGTGAGTTTCTTGAGTTGATGGGCTGTGAGCCAGCAGCTGTGATTTTCTTCCTGCTTGAATTATATTTGCCCAGTAGAAGCTGATTTCAGCAAATTTACTGAATTTACTTTCCTGGTGGCCCGTAAATTCTGGGCTCTTTGTGTCCATTACCACTGATACTTTCTTCTCCCCAGCTTTGTAAACCTCCCGCTAGGTCTGAGATAACACCTATAATACATAAACCTTTAAATTACTAGCCCTTCTGGGAGTAATTAGAAATTTGTCTATATGCCTCTGCTTGGTAAAAAAAAAAACAAAAACTTGCCTCCTGTAACTTCATCAATACCAATAAAGAAGACTGTTGTGAAAGTTTTCATGTCATGAAACATTAAACTGTTGAGAATTTATAGACAGACTTGCCATCAAATTTTTTATTTACTCATATTACAAAATATAGTTAGAAATTAGCAGTCTTTATCAATGTGTTTAATTTCATTAAAATTAATATTTATTCACTAATTCAGAAAGAGATAAATTCTGGTTAGAAAAAAATATATCATAAATGTTTTTATTTGTAATATATTTCAAATTTTTGCTTTAAATTATACTTCCTTGGATTCTCTAATGTATTTAATGTATACATAACTCTAATGTATTGAAATGACTTCAAAGTTAGGGTGAATTTACATTTTTTCATATTGTCTCCTGCACTTTGGTGGAGGTGTACTTTTTCACACGATTTCTTTATTTTATACAATAGATAATCCCTTCTTTTAAGGGGTTTATAAAGAGAAATTTAAATTCTGTATAGCATTTTAAAACCTAAAGAGCCTCAGGGTTTCTCAGTCACATGGGAGGAACTGAAAATAGTTTGTTAAACATAGTAGTGTTAAATTCCTGGAGTTTACAGGAAAGAGATTTTTTTTTCAAATTGCTTTAAAATCTGTTCCTTAATTAGATATTTGATTTATATATTTCAAGCATTGATTTTCTACAGGTCTGCATGGGCCTTTGTATTTAAGCAACTGCATCCTAAGTTCTGAGTTAACTTCATGGAAATGTGAAAAAGAGAATTCTACAACATGGAAATGCTCAGGCAGAACATGGGGAACAGATAGGGTATTCTTGCTTACTACTGCAGCTCAAATAAAGTTAATGTATTGCAGCTGTGAATGTCATTTGAGGTTTTGGTTTTTTTAATCAGTGTTAACTGACATTGAAATGGCACCCAGCTAATTACTATGCCTTTCAATTTCAAGAATATTGAAATGTCTCTTTTTTACTATGTTTACTTATCCTTTTATATTGTTATTTTACAGAGTGTTGTGGAGAGAAGAAATCTGCGTTTTGTTTTCTATCAATTTACATCATAATTAAATTAATTCAGTATTATATTATTTTATTTTTAAGGGCATCAGAAACCCTCACATGTCTTGTACATTTTAACTGCAATGGAAAAAATGTTCCAACAGGTTTTTCATGACTGAAAAATATGTTTGTGTTGCCACTCCCCTTCTCTTAACAATCTATGTAAAACACAGGTATTCACTAATAGTTATTACTAGACATTTTGGTTTTATTTGGGACAATTTGCTCTATCTCCTTCTACATAAATCCATTGAAAATTGTTTGAAACTGGGGTGAATAACAGTAAGAAAATTTCGTGTTGCTAACTCTGACACAGAAGAAAATTAACATTTAGTAATTTGATTTGGGTTCTTGCCTGTTGCTTGCTTTTTCTTTCAAGAACTGAAAAATCTCTTAATATAAGCTTCTAATCTATTTTGAAGTCAAAGAATATGCTGCTTCTACCAATGCAGAAGAAATTGCTGATTTCCAAATTGAACACACACATTAGAAACTTGCTGTTTATCCAGCTGTCCTGTTGCACCCTTCTTAGGTGTGCACTAGAACACCACTCTTGATGAGTCAATGTACTGTCTTCACATGGCTTGCAATTCAAATATTCTGTGAAGGAAAATTGTCCTCACAATTTTTTTGTCAGTACTGGCATAATGTTCAAGATTATCACAGGAATATTCATTAAAGATATTACAGAAATAAATGCAAACAAACAAAAAATTAATAAATATAAGAATTTGTCATGGTGACAGGGCCTGGGAACACTGGGGGCTCTGTGGATGGACAGATGGAACAAGAGCAGTGGATCTTGTCAAACTTGACTTCAGCAAGGCCTTCATTACTGTCTCCCAGAACACCTTATGGGCAAACTCAGGCTGGATGAGTGGACAGTGAGGTGGAGCGAGAACAGAGTGAATGGCTGATCCCACAGGGATGACAGAATCAGTGGCACAGAATCTAATTGGAGGCCTGTCACTAGTGGTGTCCCAAAAGATTCAGCACTGGGCCCAGAATTGTTTAACTTCTCCGTCAGTGACTTGGATGGAGGGGCAGGTGCCTCCTCAGCACGTTCAGTGCTGACACAGAGCTGGGAGCAGCGGCCGATACCCCGGAGGGCCGAGCAGCCCTTCAGAAGGGCTCGACAGGCTGGAGAGATGGGCAGAGAGGAACTGCCTGAGACTCAGCAAAGGCAAATGCAGGGTCCTGCACTTGGGGAGGAACAACCCTGGGTACCACAATAGGCTGGAGAGTGATCTGCTGGGAAGCAGCTCTGTGGAAAAGAAGGATCTGGGCATCCTGGTGGACAACACTGAGCCAGCAGTGTGTCCTGATGGCCAAGAAGGCCAATGGTGTCCTGCGGGTCTTTGGGAAGAGCATAGCCAGCAGGTTGGGGGAAGTGATCCTGCCCATCTACTCAGCCCTGGAGAGATTTCATCTGGGCTGCTGTGTCCAGTTCCTGGGCTTCTCAGTTCAAGAGAAGATACATCTTCCAGAAGATGCTCCTGGAGCAGGTCCAGTAGACTGTGACAAAATGGTTAAGGAATTATAGCATCTCCCTCTTACAAGGAAAGGCAGAGGGAGATGGGCCTGTTCCATCTTGAGAAGAGGTGACTGAAAGGGGACCTCGTCAATGTACATAAGTAACTGAAGGGAGAGTGTTAAGACAATGGAACCAGGCTCTGTGGTATTGAGCAGCAGGACAAGAGGCAATAGGCAAAAAATGATGCACAGAAAGTTCCACCTGAATATGAGGAGGAACTTTTTTACTGAGCAGGTGGCCACCCATTGGAACAGGTTGTCCCTAGAGAATGTCCCTGTGGAATGTCTCTCACTGGGGATATTCAAGAACCATATGGAAACAAACCCGTGCAATGTGCTCTGGGGTGACCCTGCTTGAGCAGGGAGATTGGACTAGTTGATTCACTGTGGTCGCTTCCAACCTGACCCATTCTGTGTTCTCTGATTCCCAGAATTTGTGAGAATGTGACAGAATAGCACCTGGACAGCCAGAGCTCATCCTATTGCCCTCAGCCAGGGAGTAGGACAGAATGAAGGCATCCAGGGACAGCCCAAATCCCAGTTATCAGACACCTCCCTGGGAACTGGGAAAGGCCAAGGCCAGTGGGCCCTTGGCTGTGCAGGGCAGGGTTTTTAAGATAGACGTCCTATGGCATCAATGGGACAGGGAGTGGTGGCCTTGCAGGTATTAGGAATTCTTGTCCCAACAATAGCTAAACAAATAAAAAATGCAATTGTAAGAAGGCCCAGTGTTAAAATTGCTCAGTTTTAACAAAACCTGGGAAGGTTTGTTTTTCATTTGGCTATAGAATAATGACACACAAAAGTCTTAAATCCCAAACTGACCAAAGTGGAGGTGTTGTTATGGTCCATTCCAATGAAAGCAGGTTTTTGTTAATGGATCCCTGCAGGTGGATCAGAGTGACAAGACACTGAATGTTCAATGTTTGTAACTATATATATGTAGGTTTTCTTTTAGAACAATTTGGATGCAATGGAAAGCAGATACATATATGTTTCAGTTATTATTATCTACAAGAATAGAACAATATGAAAGCATAAAAATTATACTTTAGAAATTTAAAAGGGAGAACAAAGGAAAGAGAAAAAATAAGAGTAAAAACATCACCATCTGTAGATCTTGTAAAAAGATTTGATTGCTACAGCCAAATGTAAGTTGAAGTCAAGGTCAGAATCATGATCCACTGGGGGTGTAGAAAAAAGTCTGCAAAACACAGTCTGATGTTTGAAAATATCCCTTGGTACCTGTCTTGATCTTCCAGCCCTCTGGTGGAAGGCCTTGAAAATTAGACTGGGTGCTCTTTGGTGATTTTTAAGAGTTTATGACATCTTCTGAGACCTGACAGCTGCCTCACCTCAGTGCAAGGTTGAGCCAAACTGGTAAAACCCTATCAGACTTTCCTGGGGAAGAGAGAGGGAGTTTTGCAACTGAGGGAGTTGTGTAAGGGAGGGAAATGAGTGTGATATGAGTCACCATCTTGCCTCGAAGGATTTGCCTATTTTCAGCCTCAAGGCCTTCTTTTTAGCCTCCAGGCAGTAACAGTTCACTTCCTCTGTGTATGCAGACTAGCCATTGCATACCCAAAATCATCCCCTCAAGGGATGCAAACTTAGCCTCAGCAAAGCACCCTGGAACCTCCACAAATGGGAAAATGTTTTGAATCATTAATCAACAACAGTCTTGACTCTCATAGGAGCAAAGTTATTCCCATGTATACCTAGATGAACCTTATAAATGGCTGATCACTGACCACTCCAGAAGTGATCTACAGAAATAAGTCATCTAAAGCAAGCTGGTGAATTTGACAGATATTTTAAAATGTGGTTTCAAAGCTTTTTCTGCATTAAAAAATAAAAGAAAAAAAAACAGTTATGAAAAACCTTTTATTTCATTCCTTAAAAGTAATTTAACTGGCCAAAGTCTCGTGAGTTTCTCAGTTAACTTAAAAATATAAGCCATACACTTGGAAATAGCATGGGAACTCTTTCTAGCTACATTATGTGCTGAAAGTGTACATTGAATGCACTAATTCCTCAGATAAAATATATCTTTATCTTTGCTTTAATTTATTTAATTTTCATCTATATTTTATTTTGTTATTTTTGGCACACTAAATCTTACAGCTCTGCCAAATATATACTGGATTGACCTAAATTATCTTTTTTTGGGTCATTTGCTGTTTCCGCACAACCTTGAAAACTAAAGTATAGGATGAAATAGAATAATCAAAGCATTATTAAAAATACTCCTGAGAATTTCAAGTCTTTAATTTACAGACTGCAAATGTTACTGTGAGGAAGTGTTTGAAACATTTAATGCTTGTTAGTTTGCATAATAGAACATAGAAATGACTGTATAGTCAGAGCAAAAGGTAGGACGCTACAGTACTTTGTATTTAATTGAATTTTAAAAGGAGGTAAATGAAATTCCTCCAGAAATATTAAGTCTTGAATTAAATTTAAAAAAAGGAATACCACTAGATTCTTCAGTAATCTGCTTCTTTAATAAAGACGTTCTAGCAATAAGAATCAGATGCATTACTATTTCAAGACTTTTAGAACTTAATAAAATATTTAAAAGCTGTCTAAAACCTTATGTGTACACTGTAGATCATCCCAATATTTTTGTACTTGTAATCTCACTTTGTGACTCTTTCCACCAGTAAATTTGACAGATTTTTAAAGTAACCTAGACTTTCAAGATCTAGCAGAAAATTACTTGAAGAAATATTTTTCTAAGCTGAATCCTGAAAATCTGAAGTCTTGAAGGCATAAGAGTTAATCAGTTTTCAATAAGAATCAAATAGTAAAATGCAACTCTACTTCCAGTATCCACCAAAAAGGTAAGATGCTTTAAATCTAAGTTACAAAAACATCTCTTTAGACATAGTGGCTAATCTTGCATCACCATTTATTAGTAGGTTTTCTACTTTTCCAAAGAATATTCTTAAGTATCAAACATTATTTCATATTCTGCATGTCACTACTCATTCTGCTAAAGTTCCTTCATTTTTAAATAAACTCCATGTTCTAAGAGGAAAATGAAGAGGCTCAGCCTTAGAGCTCTTCTCTTCTACAGAAACCCTTCAAAGTTTACTGGTCATTGTTGCTACTATACACATAATGATCTACTTTTAAGGGATTGAATAGCAATCATTTAAAGAATAATCCAGAGTACTTGAATACTGGATACTACATAAAGGTTCCATTTATTTCATATCTTCTTTTGAAATTTCACTGTTCATCATTTAAAGCACTTCAATAGGGTGTAGGAGAAGAATTTTACATACTGCTAAAATCTTTCATAAAACAAAAACTTCTTTTCTTAAAAGGCTAATTTCTGAATATTTTCTCTGTTGAAGTTTTAAACTTCCTGCCAATTCAAATCAGATTTTGTGTAACTTGGCAGAGGAAGTCTTGCTGGAGTAAAGGCTCACAGACTTCATTTATATAAACCTTCTAGTTTCTAAGAGGCAAAAATAAATGGGTATATTTGAAAGTAAAAAGGTGGGGCAGATGAGTAATAGACTGATTCAATATCCCATAAATATAATTTCCATTGTCAGAATACTCTTATATTTTTAAAGTATTTCTTGAGTGGTCTTCAAGAACACATTTCATTCTTCCTCATTCTGTGTGATACTCCTGAAATCATGTTCCCTGAGGAAGTCATTGATCAATATTCCATTTAAGAGAACCCCAAAAACACAAACACCAACCCTTCTCACCAAAAAAATAAGACACATAAATATTACCATTATTGCAATTGTAGAAGCTAAATATTAATCTGGTAGATTAATTTCAGAGATCATCACTGCACCTTTATGTCTATACAGGACTGACTCTGATTTTAGTTATTCTTACATGAAGAGATGTGAGAAAAATAAGTTGCTGGTTTTAAATATTGCAGTACATGGGAAGCAAAATCTGTGTTGAAATGAAAATTTTTTTTTTCCTAACGAAGTTTTGGATGCTTGAAAGTACTTGGCCTGTATAATGAAATGGTAAAACATGATAAATCAAGTACTATAAAAGCTGACTATGTGTACTGGGATCTAAATGGCTAACACAGAAAGTGGAAGGTAATCCACCTTATGGTGTCAGCCTCAATATTATTCCAAACACCAGCAAGCAGACCATATTTTGTTAAGATAGATCATGTGTTAAAACACTCACATCTTAAAAAAGAAAAAAAGAAAAAGGTATGTAAAGATGTATTATGTAATATCACCTGAAATAATGCTAAAGAAACATAATATATACTTTTTCAAGGTGTATGCATGGTCCTGAAGATACAAAAAGCTCTGACTAATTTCTTTGTGTGATATTAAACCTAACAACAAAATGTTTGAAAAAAACAAATGGGAAATCTTTCCAAATGAGGTCAATTACAGAGTAGCAGTAAGCCTAAGACGTGTAAACCCAGTAATTGCTCAAGTGGCATTTCTCACTCATTCAGATTTTACCCAGCACTGTAGGGCTGACCGCTCCAGGACCCATGTGCATGTGTCTGTGTCTGTGATAACAGCACACCTGATCCTCTGATGCATCGCTGAAATTGCTTTCCTGTTTATTGCTGCAGTTTACTTTTGATCCCTAATGAAAAAGGCACATTTAGTGTTCTCTTGTGTTAAAGATGTTAAACTGAAACATTCTGCTTTAATTGCACAGACATGACTGGTTACTGCTCAAACACAAAATAAAATGATTCTTCTCATAAAGGTGAAATCTTTGTGGGGAAGTTTTTCATAAATAATTGAAGTACAAACAATTGTAATACTAACTAATGGGAATTAGGAGACATGGGCTTACAAACATGGCAGTATATTTTGCAGAGCTAGGAAGAACTGGAGTAAGGTTATGGAATAAGATGACAAAATGTTTTCTTTTTCACTTGTAGGCATTTTAATTGCCTCCTTCTTTTTATGCCTTATCTCAAAGTATATTTTGATTATGAACATTTTGAGAACATCCATTTCATCAATAAGTAGAAAATTTAGTTGTATCTTTTTACTACCCATGCATACTGGTAAATAACATACCTTGCTACCTTCTAACAGTTAGGTTAGAATAGGTTAAATAAACTGCCAAGCCCTGTTTTCTTGATCCTTTCATTCTTCTGACATCCAGGAGAGACAGAAATATTTAAAAAGTAGAATTAGAAAGCTTGAATTAAATGGTTAGATTTAACTTTGGATTTTTTTTTCTTTTTAGAACTGTAATAATAGATCTGTCTCAGGGGATTTAATAAATATTAAAGAAGTATGCTTTCAATTTGTGAGATTATTTAAATGTTCAAGATTTACTGTTTTCAAATGAGACTTACTGAAGTGTTACATGCATGCTTCTCTGGGCTTCCTTATTTATGTTTGGGATTTTCTAAGTAGTAATAGTCCTACTACTACTAAAAAGAAGAAGTAACAAAGATATTCAATGGGCTATTTTATATTATTAAAATATAACATGACACTGAATAGAATATATTTGATAAATAAATAAAGCATTTGAATGAAAGGGAGGGGAGACAAGAGAAAAAAGTTTTTCTATTCTGATAGCAACTGAGAACCATTTATACAGTCTTAAAAGAAACTTCTGATATCCTAAAAGAAGATTATCTTAACAAATTACACATACAATTTCTCTGTACCTAGGTACTTCCCTGATACCAGATGCATACAAATACCTTTAAAAATGACAATATTGCAGTATGCAGCATACTACAGTAAAGTAGTAAAATAATGTTTCAGAGTGATTTTTTTTTGTTGTTTTTTTTTTTTTTTTATTTTTGTTGTTTAATTTTTTTTACAGTGAGCCTAGATAAGGAGCTGATTTCTCTTTTAAACATGTTTGATTTTCTTTTAATTTTATATATGCATGTTGCACTTGATTCACTGTTTTCTCCCAGCCTTTAACACAAGAAGAATTTAATATCTGTGTTAACTTCTGAGCTAAAAATTGTCCAAGTCATTTACAAATGGTTATTGATCATTCTGAGCACCTCACATACAACCATCAATGTAATTATATAACGGAAATATGTTTTGTGTGACATTTAAGGACAGGACTTTGGAATTGACTGTTGCATTAAAACCATTTTCATGGTCAAAAAGAAACAAGATCTATAGAACCAAGATAATTATGTTAATCACATTAATGTTTCAATACCACAACACTATTCAAAATTATCTCAGTAAAAGCAGAAAATTTCACCAATAATACAATAAGCATTTTCATACAGAAAAATCAAGAAATTGTTAATTTCTACCTCTTGGCACTAGTGTTTGGTTCAACAACTCCTCAAGTTCTAATGCCAACAGTTCACACTTTCTGTGGAAGCACAGGGGAAGGAGATTGTCCTGCCCTACTCACCTCAGTGTTGGGGGCTGAGAAAGACAAAAAACTATTAGAAAGCATACAAAGGAGGGCAACAAAGATGGTGAAAGGCCTTGAGAGGAGACCTTATTAGGAGTGGCTGAAGTCACTTGGTCTGTTCAGCCTGGAAAAGGGAAGCCTGAGGGGTCACCTTTTTGCAATCTGCAGCTTCCTCATGAGGAGAGGCATGTATGATCTCATCTCTCTGCTGACCAATGGCAGGACTTGAGGGAATGGCATGAAGTTGTGTCAGGAGAGGTTTCGGTTTAATATTAGGGAAAGGTTCTTCCCCAGAGGGTGGCTGGACACCAGAACAGCTTCCCAGAGAAGCAGTCACAGTACCAGCCCGACAGAGCTCAAGAAGTTTTTGGACAGTGCTCAGGAACATGGTGTGGCTCTGTGTAGGGCTAGGAGTTGGACTCGATGATCCTTCTGGGTGCCTTCCAACCCAGCATGTTCTATGATTTTGTGGTCTTAAAAGCAGGGCTTGAAAATGAACTTCCAGGGAACATTAAAGCTTAATGTTTCATTGACTGAAGTTTGAATGACTCCATGATGCTACATAACTGCAAATGCATTGTTAATTCAGTTACTCGAAAGTTGTGTCCTGCTACACTCAGTAAGAGGAAAATTAAATTCTACCATATATGAAACAAATCTTTATGTATGCACCTTTATTGAGGAATGGGTGTCAAAATGTACTGTCTAAATGCTGATTAAAGAGGGAACTCCAACTCATGCCTCCTCAGCCCTAATTTCTTCTTAGGTGCCTAGCCCCTGCTAAGGTCACTGCCTACCAGAACCTATGGCTATGCCCCAGTGTGGGTCCCTGTTGGCTCTTTTGCCCCATCTGACTTCCTCTATTCCGTGTACATCTCAGTTGCAATTGTTTAATCTAATTCTCTCCTTTCTTGGGTTGGAGTCTGCTATTTTTGTTTCACTGAAGTAATTTAGTGGTTTCATTTTGGTCTAAAATTTCATTGCAAGATTTTTCCTGTAGTGAACATTTTGATGTGAGTAAAATCAAAAGGCTTATCCTGTGTGCTTTCTTACTTGTTTACTATAGGCTAGTACTTATCAGTTACTGAGATCCTATCAGTGGTTTTAAGGATGTAATAACATTACCAAATTAGACTGATATTTTCTGATATATTTCTGTAGCTTAAAATTATTTTTCTCTTACTTAATTAACTAGAACTAAAAATCACCTGAAGCCAGTAAATTGCTGGAATACTTCCCTCCTTCAGTTCTTGAATTCTGCTGCCTGGAGAGAAAATATGAGGGATTTCTAACAAAGGATATTCAAGAAACTGACTTCCCAAATGCAAATGAAAACTAGACCACAGCAATAATCATAGCACTGAAGACCTGTTCAATTTCTTACTATTGCTTTTACTTGGTACCTGCTGTGTTCATACTGTGCTGTTTTGAGAACACATTATCTCCAAGCACTAGCACAACCCACAGTCAGGAAAAACACATTTCAGTTACCAGCAACCATCAGTGCTCAGCAGATAGTGTTAATAATCTACAGTTGCCAAGAACAGGTGAAAACGTGTCTGTGACTAGAAAATCCACAGACCAATTTGTTATGTATGCTTTATCCATTTTCAACTGTCTGTGCATTTTTTTTAATTCTAATTCACAAAATGAAGAGCATTTTTGAGCTTGCTTTTAATTTGTGTGAGAATAATCTCTAATTTTTTACCTAACACATCTGCAGGACATTGCCTCATTCTGCACAGGAAGGTTGAAAGGTCTACGAAGTTATAGTTGCCTGGTAGAAGAGGTTAAATAGTTTTAAAACTAATGCATGTATTGAGAAATTAGACATAGAAGGACGTAATTCCATGGCTAATATTAAACCAAGAGCAAGTCTGACTTGCTAGTAAAAATTATTTCCTTGAACACTTTTTCTTTTTAATGGTAGAGAAGTTCAATTCTTACACTGAGAATCTTGCTTTAACAAAAGAGAGCAAACTCCATATATGGAACGAAGAATATGGTGTTGGTCACATCATTGTTTCAAGAGCACAATATCATCCCAAATTATGTCAGCAAAACATAAAAAATACCATTATTAATACTTGTGTTCTACCTGGCAATGGCACCAAAACATTTAATGTAATATGTGTGGTGAATGGACATATGCAACATTTTTCACTTCATTTTCCAAATGAATTTTCATATGCTAACTAGTTTTTGTTTTCTAAAATTATAGTGAAGACTGCATTAAAAGTAGTACAGACAAAGGTCACTTGTGTGATCATCCCAGAAATAAACTGTTTCCAGCTATACTGTATTTTCCATCGTTTTCCTCCATCTCCTGTAAGCCAACCAAATAAAGCTGCTTACCCCATATTTTGGCTTATCCTAGAGCTTATTATCCATCTTTTTCAGTCTGTGTATCCCTCATGTACAGTTTATGAGCACTGAAGATTAATAGAATACTCAGTGTTGGAAAAGAGAAAAGTGTGCAGCATGAGGGCTGAAAACTGTCATTTAAATGAGCTGTTGTCTCTAGGATAGCCCTTCTTTCAAGAATAATGAGCTACCCTGCTCTTTCTTGTATAAGACTGCTTATTATAGAAAGTAAACTGTACTTTAACTGTACTGTTAAAATAATTTTCCTGACCAATTACTTACTTTATATCATAAAATGAAAACAACTAGTTTTTGAAGACTGCTAGGTCTGTTTTGGTGCCTCTACATATCTGCCTAAGTCTGTCAAAACTGAGTTTCAAATCATATTCCTTAATCAGCCAGTTGCATATAGTTAGAAAGGAACCATTTAAAATTGATCGTAGGAGAGAATGTCACTACAACTTCCTGTTTGCCTTGTCTATCATATCTCTGTGGATAGTTTTTGGAAGCAGATGTGTCCACTGCATTTGACAGAGATGTTTAACTTTTTCCCTTTTTTCCCTTTGCATTTTTAAAATCTTATTCAGAATATAAGTCTTACCCAAAATCTCTCCATATTTCAGTAGCAGGCTCTGGGAGTAAAACAAAGGACTTAAAATACCAGAGGCAGAATATAGTACCTACCAATGATTAATTTTACTGCCATGCCCTTTACTAATCTCATTGCTTGCAATTTTTCCATATTGCCTCCATTTCCTGTTCTAATATCTTTGGATATAAACATTGCAAAATCTCCTAGCTTGTTATATTAGGCCTTGAGATCATGCAAATATTAATCATAGTTTCGAATAAGACCTGAATACTATAATGGAATGTAAAGTTAGTTCACTTAGATACCTTGCCACAAAAAAGGCTGACTGAGACAACTATTGTCTTTCATTACACTGTTCTGCCTAACCAAACTATTAGGGCTTCATTTTGATAGTGTCATCCTTTCTGGATTCCACCTTTAACCTTGCTATGTTAAATTTTAAACTTTACTTTCTGAGATTCTGGTCTTGCAGTCTTAGAACGGTGTTCTCATAACATTTCTCCTTCTTTTGTTTTCTGTTAGTTCTTATTGCCCAGTAATCCATCTCACACAATTCATCCTCTTCCTAGTCTACATATCTCCACAGGATGATTCAGTGTTGTGCATTAAAGAGGTGGAAAAACTTCTGACTTTGGGAACTGCTCACCCATTTCATTACATCCCATATTAAAAACATGCAGCTCCTGATATCACACCAGCTATAAGACATGTAGCCCATTAATTTGCTTACCCTAGACAATGAAAAATCTTGTTGTCTGAAACAATATATCATATGCATACTTTACATACACCCTGTGTCCAAATTAGGAGTACCAGCTCACAATGACTCAGATAGAATAAAGACTGGTTACACCCATAAAGGTAAAACCATCATGAAGCAGGTGTTAGTTCTACTTTTTAGAACTCAATCATAAGCACACTTATGTAAGATAACATAATTATTTAATTTTTTTTTTTTTTTTTTTTGCCAGTGGCACAGTAATAACTGTAATTGCTCTTAGCTGGCCACAGTTAAGATGGCAACTGTGTCCTATGATAATGGTGCAGGGAGCGTGGCTAGTAGGTCAAAAGAGGTGATTCTTCTCTTTTATTCCCTTCTCATCAGACCACCAGAATGCTGTAACCAACTGAGTCCCCAGGTCAGTAAAGTTTTGACCTGTGTTGGGGGTTGGGTTTCTTTCTTTTTTAATTGCAGAATTTTTTCCCATAAGTTGCTAGGAAACTACTGGGTACTTAGGGGTACTTAAGAAAAAAAAAGAAATGGCCAAGGTCGGGAGAGGAGTGTGACATCTGGCTATACTTCTTTTTCTTCGAGAGTTTCTCTCCAAGGGGGAAGATACCGCGAGTTTTGGGGGCAAGTAAAGGACAAAGTTAGGGGCAGCTGCTTTCTCTTGCTCTCAGCAAGAGGAGGAGGACAGTCAAAGTGTTGCCTACTGCGGGGAGAATTCACTGTCACTGCTGGAGCCCACTACTCTACGGCTTCTTCCTTTCTGTGAGTGAGCCTCTGCTCCTAAGAGCAGCCATTGGGCTGGGACCTTATTAACACCTACCTCAGTGAAAGAGGGCCCTATCCCCATCTGCTCCGGTGCCCGGGATGCTGAGCTCGCCCCTCTCTGCCCTGCTGGGAGCCGGGCTGCCCCTGTCCCGCCTCCGCTGTTTCTTCAGCACCGCTCGGGTTTCTCTGCGCCGCAGCTCCGCACCCCCGACTGCTGAGAGGTCCCACGGCTCCAGCCACAGCTCCAGAGCTTCTGATACCTCTTGTCTGCCACCCCAGGATTTTTGCTCATTGCTGCCAGCCCAGCTTCGTGATCCTTGGAGTCCTGCAGGGCCATGGGATGGACTACCCCAAGGGTTTGTGAAGCATCCCTTCCCGTCTGGGCCGAGAAGGCTGTCACAGGGTTCCTGATTCTGTTTGTTGTTAATGTCATAGTTTTTGTTGGCTTTTGTTGCTATACATGCTAATAAAGAACTGTTATTCCTATCCTCTTATCTTTGCTTGAGAGTCCCCTAATTTCAAAATTAGAATAATTCCGAGGGAGGGGGTTTACATTCTGCATTCCAAGGGAGGTGCCTCCCTTTCCTCACAGACACTTGTCTTCCAAACCAAGACGACCCGTCAGAGTGGGTCCAGAGGAGGGCAGCAAAAATGGTCAGAGGGCTGGAACACCTCTGCTTTGAAGAAAAGGTGTGAGAGATGAGGCTGGTAAGCCTTGAAAGAAGAAGACTTCAGGGATATCTTATTGCAACCTTTCAATACATGCCAGGAGCTTATAAAGTAGATAGCGAGAGACTTTTCACTAGGGTATTTAGTGACAGACCAAAGGCTGCTTGGACTGGACAAGAGGATAAATGTTTCTAATATAAGAGTGCGACACTGTGACTAGCAGTCAGAGATCTGTGCATATTTGGCCACTAGAGGTGTTGAAGACCAGGTTGGACAGGCTATGAGCAATCTGACCTAGTGGAAGAGATTCCTGTGCATGACAAAGGTCTTGTCAACCCAACCCAAAACATCCTATGGCTCTATGATTCTATGATACATAGTTTAAATGGCATATAATAGCAAGACCTTGAAGGTATGGTTACATATTGAATATGGTTGATTATTAAAATTTCACTGATGATTCCGGGTCATTAAAAAAGCAGCCACTGAGGAGCAGGGGGAGAAAAAAGTGGTTTTTTCTCTAAGAAAACAATACACAGCAAAATGCTTTGGAAACATAACAGAGTGAGAGGGTAAGGCACCTGCTGCTGCATTTTAAAATAATGACTATTTTAGTGTTTAAAAAGAGTTTAGTGTTTAAAAAGAGTTATTTCAGTGTTTAAAAAGAGTTATTTACTGTCTTTACCTGGTATTTCAAAACCAGATGCTGTTCTTCATTAGTACAAATTTGTACCAGAATACAACACTGATGTAATGCAAACCCAGTTTACTTTTTTTTCCCAGATAGCTCTTCATAAATAAAAACTTTTCATAAATAAAAGCTCTTTATAAATAAAAGCTCTTCATAAATAATACTGTTTTTCAATAATTATTATTAATGTGTTTTAAAAATATGGCCATAATCAAAGAGTTGCAAAACCATATTAATATGGGAAGATTACATGTTTTGCCCCTTAATCTGTGAAATAATGAGCAACAGAAGTTGTTAACAGTCCATTGTTTATATTTTGAACTGTCATAAATAGAATTGCAGATTAAGTGCAATGTGGAATATTCATTCTTTGACAAACAGACAGATTGGGTAATAAAAATTGTGTCTTTAATTACAACCTTTTTTTAAAATTAATCATTGTTTTTAGTTATTGTCACAGCTGTTAACAGCAGATTCAAACCTCATACAAATCCTGAACATCAATTTAGCCAAATGATAGAACTTAATATTTATTTTCTAATTCCAGCACAATATAGTAGACATTTATTCTTTATTCCTTTCTTGCATTACTGCTTTCCTTACCTTCTGTTCTCAATATTTACACTTCAAGAAGAAGCTGCTAACTTGGCATATTCAAGAACAAATAAAAATGCATTTCAACTTAGACCATTTTAGTCCTACGTGCATAGTTTTAATGAACTTGAATGTTTTCAGATACAGGTTTAAGTAACAGATTCTCCATGAGTAAGCTTACTAGTTACCATGATAATACTTTTTAATGCTTTGAAAATTAATAAGGTATTTAGCTTAAAATATTTTCATTTATAAAACCCTAAGAAGATAATAAGCAACTGAGTAGGCAGCTATTTTATGCTGGCTACTGTACACACGGAAAGCTCAGTGAAATATATATTATAAGGTATGTAAATGTATATTATAATGTATATTATATGATCTTTGGTTTAACTTTTTAGTGTACTGAGACTCATTTTTTACTCCACTGTTGTGGATAGCAGAGATTCAGGTGCTGGAAAAAGAAGATACAGGAATTATTTTCAAAACACTTGTTGCAAATTGTAGTTCAAATTCTCTTATCCATAGCAGGAAATGTTTCCATTTAGCTTTGCCATAGTAAAGCATGATTCTTCAGAACTGAGGTAGTTAATAATAAAGGTGCAAAATATTCAAATTATAACCATTGCACATGAGGATTTATAACTTTAACTTTTCCATGAGAAAATAAAGTTTCTTTTTTTCTAACATATTTACTATCTCCAATTTTATATTAAAAACAAAATCAAAGCAAACGAAAAACCCAACCAAACCCATGGGTCAATGCACTCAGAGCAATCACATGATCACTTTTATGTATTGTAAGGTAGCTATGGTCATAGGAGTAATACAACCTGAAGGAAATTGATGTACATGTTACATTTTTAAGGAAAAAAAAAAGAAAAAA
>QUSF01000011.1:6909201-6947064 GCA_003676055.1 Chloebia gouldiae | reverse complement strand
AAAAAGAAAAAGAAAAAGAAAGAAAAAGAAAAAGAAAAAGAAAAAGAAAAAGAAAAAGACGGAAAATAATTTAAAAAATAATTTTAAAAGACAATTTGGGGGAAATAACTTACTCTTAGAAGTTGAAGAAAAATTTTACCAGATTTCTTCTCTATGTGAACTGAAAAATAATAATAACTTCAGTATGAAATGTTATGATTTTCTAAACAATGAAAACCTAGAATTTTTTCCAGTCAAAAGATTTCCCTTGAACTTGACATGAGTTACATTTAGAAGCATCCCTTGTAGAAAAGATCAGACTAAAGGAGCATTCAAAGTCAACAGTTTGGTTGTAGGCTCCTCATGTTTCTTTTCTTAATCGGGTACATTATATTCTAAAAGCTGGACTTTCTTATCTGTTTGAAAATTGGCATTGATCTATTCCATCCCTAGTATCTGTGTGACACCCTTCAAAGTTGTTAATTTTAAATCAAGGATGCATTTCCTTAAAAAGTTTGCACTTTATTATAGAACTAGAGGAGTAATATCTGCTCATTGTTTTGCAGGTTTATAACAGAAAGTTACTAAAATTTTTTTTATAAGTAGAAACTAGTTTGCAATTTCTGTTCTCATTAAAAACCAGTTTGTAATGACCAAAATTATGCTTATGTACCAGTGTTCCTGGAGTTACACTATTGTAGCCTGGTCAAAATAACAATATTTTAATATAATTGTCACAAATAGCTTCAAAAGTAAATTGTTTGGGTTGTCATCAAGAATTACTGTTAAAAATGAAGGTGTTTGAGACAGTTAATTATTTAAAATTCCCTATCAATAATATTACCTGAAAATTATTTCTCCTGCTCTCAAACCATCTCACCCACCTGCCCCCAACCCGTGGACCAGGCCACACTATTACAAAGTGAATTTTTACACCTTGCAACAGGTGATCTGATACTAAGGGTTGTAAGCAACTCTTAGCGTGGACTGGATCTGAACTGGTAGACCAGTTAAAAAATGTTTTTGTTTCTCAAAGACTTACCAACATAAACTCAGTAAGAATTCCTTCACAACTTTCTAGATATTGCAGCAAGTTGCTATCAGCAATACATTAAACTTTAGGATACTTGAAATGCTTGATCACAATTCCGTAGTACAGTAGAAACTTCTTCAGAAAAACATGATAGCAAAAAATTGAAATGAAAATAAGAGCATGAGATCAAGTAGTCTTCATAACTCAGCAGGCCACAAAAGGGAAAGAAGGAAAATTATTTCAATTTTTTTCACATCTTAAATCTTCATATCTTTCACATCATACAATAACCAAATGCAGATGCATGACACCTTTTTGCTTGCATTATTAATTTTTTTCTTTTACTGCTTCTCCACATCGCTGATACACTACACAATGTTTTCTGCACCAAAGTGACTTCAAACTGAAAATGTATTGAAATAACATAGACCTTCATTTTAGTCATAGTTTTTATATTTAGTTTGATGACCAATGAGACAAAAATGTCTCACAGTGGCTGCTCTTTAGCCCAATCTTTACACAGTGACAAAGAACACATTGAGTTCTTTGTAAAGAACTCAATGAACTGAAACAAAATAATCTCTATGAGTTTCAGTTACAGAAATGAGGCCATGTAATTTGATTGTCCTCTTCGCAAAATCCTAGACAGAAAAATATTCAATCTGGATTTTGTATGACCTCTTCAAAAATAAAAGATGTGGGAAAGCTTGATAGAGAATAAACAGGATAATTCTGTGTGCTTTCAACTACTTGAATGTGTGTGATTAGCACCTATTTTTGATTTTGAAGTTACAGAATTAATTTGAATGGTTTGACAGAAAATCTAATTCTAAATATGATAAGAATTACTAGGTAAGATGGTAAGCATGTAGTATGTCTAAGTAAGAGCAAGATTTTAGTCCTTGATTATAAAAGTGGGAAAGATGTGAACAAGAAATTGTTATCCTCTTGATTTCTCAGCCAAGCCAATTACTTAAAGGAGAGATGGTTTTGGAAACGTAGAAACATGCTGGCAGGTAATTGTACTTCCTTGCTAACACATCCATGCCTGGATGATTTTATCTGAGGGTAAAGTTAGCTTTCCTTATGCTAAAATAATAATCCTTGTCACTGGTTTCCTATTCACTGGGCTGTTACTCTCAAAAGACTCAGTATTTGCAATGATTTGGTAAAAGACAAAAATTAAATAAGAAGACACAGTCTGTGCCCACATTAATTTAACTTTTTTAACTTTATGGGGATTTCTTCTGGCAATGACCCTTGATAGAATAACTTGATGGCATGTTAGCCCCAGACAAAAACTGTATAATGCAGCTGTTCATTCAGTCCCCCCACACCCCTCTACAGTGGGATAAAGAGAATCAGAAAAGGTAAAAAATTGTAGTTTGAGATGAGATCAGCTTAATAATTGAAGTAAAGTAAAAATATATAATAATAGCTATTATTTATTAGTATTTTTTATTATTGTTAAAATGACAAGGAGAGAGAGAGAGAAAGAGAGGAACAAACCACAAGATAAGCAAATGATGCATTTGCTCATGACCCATGACTCCCCATCTTGTCCTCAAGCAGTGATCAGTGACTGAGAAAATTCCTTCCACTTTATCTACTGAGCATGAAGTTCTACTATCTGGAATACTTCCCTGGCCACTTCAAGTCACCTGTTCTGGCTGTGCTCCCTCATGGCTGTGCTCCCTCATCTCCTTCGTGGCAGAGCATGGGAAAAGGAAAAACCTTGGTTTAGACTAAGCACTTAGCATCTCCTGAAACATCAGAAAATGGTCAATATTATTTTCCTATTAAATCCAAAATGCAGCACTGTGCCAGGTACTGAAAACCAAATTATTTCTATTCCAGCTGAAACCAGGACATTGTGGGTTTTGATGCAAAGAAACATTGTGTTTTGGTCTGGAGAATAAAATAAAGAAACTAAAAGTGTATCTAAGAATCATAGAATCATCAAACTTGAAAAAGTCCTCTAAGTTCATTGAGTCCAACTGCTACTGTACCAGAAATGTGGATTCACATTCATTCTCTAACTAATCTTTAGGTTTAGCTCCACAGATTTCATTAGTTCTCTGGTGTCTGCATGTTTATAGAATTCAATGTAGAGCTGTTAATGAATTTTACTGCCATGTAGAAGAGAAATAGTAGCTAGAAAAAATGTTTCACTTCTATCACTCCTATGCCAGCTATAGACAGAATTGGTGTGATCACATAAAGTGCCCAGAGAGCACTTTCTCTTTGCCCTGGGAGTAATTGGACTACTGGCAATGTACCTGGACAGTGATTCTCCTACATACTGTGCTAAGATTATAAAGGCCACTATAATTTCTTCTCTAATAATTAAAATATAAATAAGGTAAAGGCAAAAGGCCTGGCTGGTTCTGTTGGGATTAAGTATGTCTGCATGTCTCACCTCAGACATAACTGGAGGGAAAAGGGAAGACAATGTGCCTTCTTTGCAGATCTATGGTAAAGTTACTGTGGACTTTGAAGAAGAAATAAAGAAAAGTATAAAGCCTGACTGTCATTTAGGTGTGAATGTGACTAGAAGGCATGAAGCTGCAAATGCTATCCCTGTTGGTAGCTGAAAGAGAAGTACAAAACGCTGACATCACAAAATCCCAAAAGAAGAAAATTTTAGGCCCTTGATGCTGTAAAACACTATCTGCCTTAGCTTTTATTTTACTACAAACCTGATCGGTTTATATGTTTGAGACACCTTTCTGTGTTCCTCTCTTTGTAGCGTCCCATTTATAAACTAGATACCAACCCAGAGTAAGTTTAATTTCTCCTTCCACATTTTCTCCTTCAATGGTCAAAATTCATTTTGTTACTGGTAAAATTCCAGCTAACAGTAAGCCAGACTGGCTGTTTTTCAGAACAGTTGCCTTCCTTAGAGAAAGGAGGAGGGACTGGGAAAAAAAGGGGAAGGAGGGAGAAAAAGAGAAAACAATCTAGATGCAATTATGAGTGACCTTGCAATACTGAACAGACATACTCTACAGAATCAATAGCCAGACAAGTTTCTGTGACAGATCCAATAAAAGGAAAAAGCAAAGGTGTGGGGGAGGAAACCAAATAGATTTTAAAAGAGAGATAATGGTACTACTACTATGAAGGTGCCAGGTTCTCATACAAGTTTTAAGGCAGAAATTTGATTCACATGAAAAGTGACAGCTGTTGTGGCTTTGGCCAATTAAATGATGAAAAATGAAATAATTTTATGCTCTGTCTAGTATATGACAAGGTACTTGAGCACAAGACAGCTAGGTGAAAACAGTGAACTACATAATTTGTTACTGTAGAACCAGAATATTCCCCATCTTCTTTTCTTTCTCTCTCATTTCTTTCATTCCTTCTTCCTTTCTTTTTTTTCCCTTTTATTGTTTTCTACATGTTTTGGTTTTTGCCAATTTTCCTTTCTCTTCTTAAGGCAAAGAATTTGGGACAGAACATTGTGACAGATATCTGTAGCTGATGAAATTAAAAGACAAGCTTCAAAACTTTAAACAATGAGGCCCCACTTAGATATTTTATTAATTCCTTGATAATCATGCTTTATAAAAGTTTTTCTCTCTGTATACAGACATCCATAAGAAAGATATCTGAGTTTTGAGAATTTTTTTCTCTTCTGTGTAAACAAAAGCAGAAGAATTTTGGCGTTTATTCACTCCTACTAGACTTCCTCAAAAAAGAAGGGAATCAGCTATCAAATTTTACATCACTTTTTCACATAAATATGTTCTTAGTTTCTGAAATTTCATTTTAAGTAAGGGATTTAAGATGTTAAGGTATAGAACATATTATTGATCAAGTCTAGGCTTCTTGTATTTCATATTATTCTCATTGATCTCTCTATTGTCTCTGATCCCAGCTTTCAGCATCAGTTTTTACTAAACACAAGATACAACCTGGGATGCATTCCTTTTGAGAGCTGCATTTGTGAACACTGAATGTGCCTGGACATTGACTCTGTGAACAATTCTGATGAAGAGCAGCCACATTAAGGACACAATCCTTCTTATTCAAAATGTGTTATAAAATACATTTATTTCACAAATAACTTTTCAGATATGTCTCTCTATATTCACCCTTTCTTCCCGAAGTGTAGTAACAATGGCATTGACTGTTTAACTCATTAGAAGGACACACCTCTCTTTTGCACTGACTGCTCAGTTTGGTGCAATGTGCACAAGACAATAATCCTTCTTAAGAAAATATTTATACAATGATATTTAGCAGCTTTCTAATGTGAAGGAATCTTTTTTTTTTCTGTTTTTGTTTTTGTTTTTGTGTTATGCATTTTCTTGTTTTATGTGTTTCAGTTTGTCAGTGGAACAATATTTGTCCTACTCTCCATTTTCCAAGTCTTCCCAAGATTTTTGTCTATGATATTCCCTAGACATAATTGAAAGCTGGATTTGAGCCTTAGCATATATTAATATATCTCTAATGCCCCCCTTCCCCACCAAAAGAACAGCATCAAAACCAACCAAACAATAATCTCAGCCAAAATGGAAAAAACCCAAACCAAACAACTCTATTTGAATTGTGTTCAAAACCACAAGAAGGGTTGAACCAAGATCTTAGAAAGGTAAAGAAACATTCCTTAAAAGAAATGACCAGTATTGTAAAGGTACTAATAGTGCTTTGCAGTTTTTAATGAAAGAAACACACAAAGAAGTGTATAATGATAGAATATCTCCCATTTATACTTCTCTAAGTGTTCTGTGATATGTTGTACCATGCAGTGTAATGTTGAAGCTGGCGAGAAAAATGTTAATGATTTGGAAATTTGGAACACTTGTACAAAAAGTCAGGAATGGTAATGAAATTGTGTCTGTGGTTTAAAAAATATCTTTCTCAGTTTTTGCAGAATATTAGGTTTAATGGAAAGGTTTTGGAACTTCTGTAGTTGATGCTGTGTTATTCTTGGTTTCAATTTGCTTTTTGTTTTCTTTTGTTCTATAAAACCAATGTCTGCCTTTCCCCTTCTCTTGGGAGCATTTTTTTTTATGAGCTTGCAGAGCTAAGTTTTCACACTGAAGAGATTTCATGAAAGTATTTGCCTCATGCACATGAGGCAGTGTTCTATAGCTGAAGTAAAGCCATCTCTGTTTCAGACTTTGGCAATCCTACAGGCCTATGAAAGGATAGATGTGTCATACCCCAAGGATTTAAACATCTATTTCATGGTTCTGTTTTCTTGTTCTGTGTTTTCAAGCACCCTTACAGAGACAGACATTTCATGTGTCTGAAAGACTGAGGTGACTATACTAACTATTGAGTCCCACCTGACAGGAAAAGCAAGGTCCATGCAGAAGTAATTTTCAGGAAGAGATTAAGTCAGAAATTGGCTGGAGAAAGGAAGGAGAATCAGACTGAGCCTTGGTTTCACTTATCTCTTGTACACCATAACAACGTCAATACAGTGTCTGGACAATAGGAGATCATTATTTTCTGTTCACTTTTTCCAGCAGATCTTTTCCAAAATGAAGCATTTTTGTTTATTCTTTGCATAAACATAGCATTTGAGGTGCAAGAGCTTTCTCTAAATACACATTAATACAAAATGAAAGCTATGCTTCAATTTAGGACATGATTTAAAACGTATTTATGCTAATGATCAGGGAATAGGAAGCTGATGGTTGACTGCTACATCTATATGGCTTTCTTCAAAGTATTTGGACCAAAGGCTGAAGTTAGTCTGAGCAAGATGTGATTGTAAAATCCATATGTTCGAATGCCCTTTCTGGGGTTTCATGAAACTATTTATTAGAATTGCACCAGTGAATTGAAGAGGGCTCAGGAGAATTGCTGCCACGCTGTGCAGTTCAACCTCTCACTGGAAACACCTTAATTATCCCAGCCAGACATGATTTGTCTCTGAGAAACAAAAAATATAATATTTAAAAAAAATTTTACCCTTCTCCCATTTTTTTAAGTTGCAGCAGGCGGCATCAACTCTCAGGTTCTTTTGCAGTGTATCCTTCCTAAGTATTTTCTTTCCAGATCCTTGAATGCTGCCTGAAACTATTGGTTTATTCCAGTAAAAAGTAAAACAAAACAAAAGAGAGTTAATATACCACATTCTTACTAATTTAACTTTTTGTCTTTCAAATTATCTCTCTGCCTTCTTTTGTTAGGAAATACCATATTTGTTCAGATTTTTCATTCCAGCTCCCTACAAGAATCTGCTCCTTGGCCTTTGAAATTTATCACAGATATTACCTGCTATAGGAAAGAGAAACATCTGTGGTTATTGCTCTTTTCTTCTGGTAGTTCAGAATGGGTGAAGAAATAGGAACTTCTTTTAATGTAACACCCTACAGTCAAATTCTGTTTGCTGTTAGAACAGCCTTAAATGAAGGGCCCCTTTCCAAAAAAAAGAAATAGTCAGAAAAGGTCAGAAATTATAATAATACAGAATAAAATCTTGGCTTGTAATGATCTTTCTTAATACATTCTATGTTTTGAATTTTGTACACAGTTTAAAAATGATGAGCATTTTTTTCTTTTGACAGAAATAAAGAGAATGCATATGACATAATTTCTGCATAAGTCTTCAGGTATGGGTTTTGTGGTATAACCTTTAATTTGTATCTGCATCACTGTGATTATCTGTTACAAACACATCTCTATTCTCTTCAGATGATGAGTTTGTGCAGAGCTGGCAATATGAGTCTTTCATACTCGAGAAATTGATACAGAGACCTCAGCTATGTTAAGTAATAAAATGAGAGAAGT
Source organism: Chloebia gouldiae (assembly GCA_003676055.1). NCBI lineage: Eukaryota > Metazoa > Chordata > Aves > Passeriformes > Passeridae > Chloebia > Chloebia gouldiae. The sequence goes on along the minus strand of QUSF01000011.1, from coordinate 6,939,299 downwards.
GAAGTATTACAAAAGTGTTTGCATTTTCCCTGTTTTAATGATTGCAGTTTCTTCCCTTCCCCTCTACAAAATTAGCAAAGTATGTATGCCCTATTGAGAATGTATTATATATTATATCTGTAATTATGAGTATCAACATTTGTCATTGACAAACTAGTTACTGTTCTCAAGTTAAATTATAGGAGTAAAAAAATTAAAATATCTCCTTATAGCTGAAAATTCTATGAAAGAATTTTCTTTAAGAGTAGTTTTTTATCGAACTGGTAATGAGGCAATAGCAAAAAACTACTAGATTATACCTTTCAGATTCCTTCTTTTTCTTTTCCCTTTTTCTCTGCCTGCCATAACAGAATTTAAAAAAAAAGAAAAACAAAAACCAACAAAACAAACAAACAAACAAATCACCCCAACCAGATAAAAAACCCCAAAACAAAACACCACAACAACAAGCAAAAGAAAGCAAACCACCCAAAACTATAATCCAGCAACAGACTGGTATGTGAAAGCAAATGATTTTGACATAAATGTTTCTTAGAATTTCATCTACTGAAAATCACTTCTACAATATATATCGAAAACCAGTGTAATTAGACATGAAAATTAGAAACATACATTCAGATGATTATATTAAATTTTCAGATAATAATATCACTTCTTAGTATGAATACGTATTAGAGAAGCACTTTCATCTGGTTAATATGAGGAAGATATTTTGTGTGGAAAGAATATTTTCCCAGTACATGGAGAGAATAATTCAGTGATTTCAGATGTCTACATGTATTCAGATACTTCTCAAAAATGCTGAAGTTAAGAAAAGAAACAGAGGTAGCAAAAAAAAAAAAAAAAAAAAAAAGATACAGCAAAGAAAAATATAAATCCTGAAATCCTGCAAGGATTTTGAGGAAGAGGAAAAAAACGGCAACATAGGGTACAAGTCCATGCAATTTCATGCAATATAATAATATAAGTTCATCTGTATATTAAACCTTGCTCTTTCTTTTTTTTTTTTTTTTCAGTTATCACAATGAGAATAAGACAAGTATAGTAGAAATACGGGAATTTAGACAAAATTGTAGAATAATGAGGGATGACTTACAGGGAATTTTTACTGCATTTTTGTAACAGCAGAATTGCTCATTATTAAGTTGTCCTGCCATCCTTTGGAACAGTTAAATAAATTATTTAAAATAATTTATAGAAACCATGCTGCAATCAAACACCATGAAGTGGACAGTAGAGTAGTGGCCTTTGTCTTCATAAAAGAATGTCCTTATTTTTTATTTCAACTTAAATACATTATAAAAAATACAAGAGCAGTATTGAGAAATATCTAAGAAATAAACTTTGCAAAAATTAGGTACATTCATGTGTCCCAAAGCAGGATCAACTGTACTTCTGAAGATAATTGTTAATATTAACTAGTCTTAAAGTCATAAATGAAGTTTCCTTAACCCCTGCAAGAAGTGGCTTGAGTTATCTTGACTACTGGAAGCTTTTCCTCACTTTTTTGCCTTTCCCTGAGTATTGTCCTGCTGTTTCATTTTACACATGATGGACACCAAAAAAAAAACAAAACAAAAAAACCTCCCCCACCAAAAAAAACCTGTTGCCCCAGTGCAGCAACATTTTTCACTTCTAAATACATACCAGAAGATCTGTCCCCAACTTTCTAACATTTTTTTCTAACAAGAGTGGAAGAATCCAACAAAGAAGAGAAAAATAATCAGAAAGTAGATCTAAAAACTTCCACAATTGGACTCAGTGTCTCAGCTTATGTACAAGAAAGTTTAATTTTGTGCACCATTTAGTGCACAAAATTACAAAATTTTAGATTGCTAGTTCATTATGAGGTTTGACCTGCTTCAACAAACTTTGTTGAATTCACATTTTTGTTTTTCCAAACTATGAATCTAACCATATATATTTAGATCTGACTTTAAATATAGACACCTTATTTATTTTTGTAAATGTTGCACTTTTATTAAATATATTTCCAGTATAACTTCCCTCCCTTGTCCTCCCCTCCCATTCCTCTCTTTCTCCATCCTCCCCTCCCTCCCCCTTTCCCTTTCCCTTTCCCTTTCCCTTTCCCTTTCCCTTTTCCTTTCCATTTCCCTTTCCTTTCCCCTTCCCCTTTCCCTTTCCCCTTCCCCTTCCCCTTTCCCTCCAATATAATTTTAATTGTTTTTCATGTTTTTACAAATCTTCTGAATTTCAAGTAGATGTGGTAAGCATATGCTTTATTTAAGTATTTATGTCACTGCAGAGTAACTGATTTAGCAAAGTTCCTGCAAGGTCTTATAGAATGCAACCTGTTATTCTAGTGTGGAACTGTGTCCAACCAACACATGAGCTTTTCCTACCTTTGATTGTTTACAGAAAATATGTACTTGTGTTCTCCTGGCTTTCTTAAGGTTCTGTATATGGGTACTCTCCCTTTCCTACATGGCTGTTGGAAAGTGTGAAACCAAAGAACAGAATAAGGAGAAGCTTTGGTATTTCATAAACTCAGGATGCTTCCGTTCTGGAGACCATATCTTTCAATCCAGTATGAATCCTCCTCACTACCAATTTTAAGAAGAGACAACACTCATAGGTGGATTTTGTTTATGCTGAGAATCCATGTGTATGTATTGCTGCTATTTCTCTCTACACAAGTCAGATTAAGACGTATGAGGAGATTTATCTTTTCTTCTGTCTTCTGTTTCAAAGGGGAATAAGATCGGAATTTAATGCTAACTGTAGTGACAAAGCTAGTATTTTCATGGCACTACATAGGGCAGATCTACAATAGGTCACTGCCATAAATGAAAACACTACTTTTTGTGACCTAATAATTTTACACATTGTGGGAATCATTAAGTTATTTCTGTATTTCCAGTGCCTTGATAAGCAACAAAATAAAAGGGATATTTGCTTTGTTTGGGGTTGTGGGTGTGGGGTAAATTCTGGGGAGGAATTATTAATCTTTTATCTCCACTATTTTTATATTTAGTGATGTCTGAAAAACTTTGTTAAAAAAATATAGTCCAGTCAATCATTTGAGAAAAACTCCTTTGCCCATTTTTATGAAGGCATTGATATATTTAAACTCAGAAATCTTATTTTAAATAGTCTTTCTAAACTGATTTTGTTGTATGACAGGACTGCTAAAATGTACTACTTAGATATCGTATTTGTCACCTAAAAATTATTTATCAAGTAACGTGTGTGTAAATATATTTTACCAATATGTAAGTAGGTATGTAGATTGACAAATCTATTTCATACATTTTATATACTAAAAAAATCTTTTATTCTATCTGCCTATCTATCTATTTATCTATCTATCTATCTATCTAATCTATCTATCTATCTATCTATCTATCTATCTATCTATCTATCTATCTATCTATCATACTACCTATCTACTTACCACTATGCCTGCTTATCTATATATCTATATACCACTATACTTATTAATATATTTATAATGCAGATATGCCTGCAGGGATCAAAAGAAGAAAGCTGAGTTTGTTCCTTTTGAGAACTGAAGAATATGAAAGGAAGAGATAAAACAGACAAAGGGGATTTTTTTACATGTAGCATATTTGCTTTCTGCAATTAACTTAAAAATTCTTAGATATTAGCTCTGATATTTATTATTACATATTCAGTTTTCACCTAACCTCAAAGGAAAAAAACACTGTTATTATTGGGTGAATTTTGATTTCAAATGTATATTAATTATATGCAAAATTAAAAACTATGTCGTGAGTTCCCAATGAAATGGTGAATGCAGAGGCTAAGCACCTATCCATCATATTTGAGAAGTTAGGGCAGTCTGGTGAAGGTCCCACTGACTAGATAAAGAACAACTAAAACTGTTCCAAGAAGAGAAAAAAGACCCAGGATATTACAGGTCAGTCAGTCTCATTCTGTGGCCATTAAGATCATGGGTCAGATCCTCCTGGAAATGATGCAAAGACATAGAAAATAAGGAGGTGATTCTTGACAGTCAACATAGCTTCACTAACGTCAAATTACATCTGAAAAATACTGTAGTCTGTTGCAATGGAGATATACTGCTGGTGAATAGGGAGGAGCCACTGATTCGTCTATTTGGACTGATGCAAAGCATTTGACACTGTCCCACAAGACATAACTTGTCTTTAAATTTGAGAGACAAGGATTTGACACATGGTTCAGTTTGGGGACCATAGGAAGAAGCTGGCTGGAGTTGCAGTCAGCAGCTTGATGTTCAAGCAGAGAAACATAACAAATGGCATTCCATAGGAGTTGGTTTTGGAAGTGGCTTGGTTTGACATCTTTGCTGGGGACAGGGACAGTGAGACTGAGTGCATCCTCAGCAAGTTTGTCAGTGATACCAAGGTGTGTGATGTCATTGATATACAGGGATGCCATCCAGAGGGACCTTAACAGGCTTGAGAGGTAGGCCCATGAGGACATCATGAAGTTCAACAAGGCCTGGTGCAAGGACATCCACAGAGATGATCAGAGGGTTGAAGTGCCTCTCCTCAGAGGTAGGACTGCAGGAGTTTGTATCGTTTCGCCTGGAGAAGGAAGTCTCTGTGGAGATGTCATAGTACATTCCAGCACCTGAAGGGGACTTAAAGAAAGTTGGAGAGGGACATTTTACAAGGACCTGTAATGATAGGACAAGGGGTAAAGGTTTTCAACAGAAGACAGTTGATTTATATTAGGAATCAAACCATTCTGTGATTATATGATTACACAACAAAGTGCTATAATGATTTTAAGAATTCAATGGTAAAATATGATACTGTGGTAACAACTACTAGGACATTAGGAAGTTAATCCATTCATAGTGACTAAATACTGGCCCTCATGTGTTCCGAAAAAGAGAACTTTTTAACATAACCTGAGGTCAGGAATAGAGTGATCTGGCTTTGATGTTGGAAGTAATACAGCTGAGCTCACTTTTGGAGGTTGGGATAAGGATCTACATTCAGAATTTACTATGCAGTTTGAGAACAGGGGATATAGCCCTCACATCTTTTCCAGATGGCACTGAAGGCTAAAGCCTTTAATCAAAACAGTACATGGAGACTGAATAGTGAATTTTAATGTTGCCAAGTTGTGTTCTCTTCATCCATATAATGACTAGCAATGTAATCTTTGTGCCAATGAACAAATTCCAGCCAGCACAGACAGTAGAAAGAGGGCAACTTTCCTTCTCTCTAACTATTCATTGAGCATGTTGCTAGAAGAAAATGTGCTGTAAAGAGACATATTTTTCAAAAGATATATGCCCCTTAGATGTGAAAAATTGGAAAGTTCTCAATGCTAATACAAATGCTAATATAAACAAAAGCATGATTGAAATGGGACTGACAGGCTTTGCTTATCTTTTATTTATTTGACCAAAGCACACACTTGGCATGTTATACTTGATAAAGATTTTACCAAATCTGTGTTCCTGTATTCCTGAAGGTATAAAGATTTCTTTTTTCATCTGAAATTACAAAATGATGAGCTCAAATGTGCTTGCAGACATCAGTTATCCAGTGTCTCTGAGTAATTTTGAAACTGCAGTGAAATATTATTATACATAAACATGTTTCACACAAAGAATCTCATTCATAATTGCTGTAGACCACAGTGGGCTCACTGAGAATGCTGTGCTTTTGATATTATATTTTTGTCCACTTCAAATCAAAATAATCAAGTTGTTCAGTTTTTTAGAAAACTCTAAACCCACTGTATTTTTGGAAACAAAGTATTACCTCCAGATTTTTAGAGGTTTAAAATTGTAATCCTTTTTATTTGTCTAATTCACTAAAGTTGTGCTTTCACTTCTGAATTAGTTCTTTTCAGATTTTAAAAGTCTGGAAACATTTCTACATTACATAGTGATTAGAATATAGGAGACTATGCAGTAAGTCAGCAGTTTTTGTTTGGAGTTGTTCTGCTTCCTTGAAATCTTACACACTGTAATAGTCATCCCACTGAGTACCACGATTAGCTCTGCAGTAAGACTATACCACAAATGAACCAGCTAAGTACACTTCCTATTCCATTGCAAACAGAATAAAATAACACAAACTGGATATTTCAGAAAATATCCAGTTGATATTTCAGTTTGTTGACTGTGGCATTTTCCAAAGTGACATGAAACTACTGAATTTCCATTTCCTATGCTGAAAATGAATTATCTTCACCAGGAACTACTTGGACAAGGAGAATTTCATTTGTTTTGCTCCTCCTATAAATGCCCACTCCTGTTTAATTTTTCTCCCTATAAAAATATATATTTTTAAATTGTATTTCTCATTTACTTGAATGCAATGATAAATAAATATTCATATAGTTTGGATTAATTTGAATATATTTTTTATATTTACACCATTAAGTGCTGAAGAGAACTCTGGTTGCTCACACTGTCTTTTTAATAGCTTAATCAATCAGAGGATACCAAATGCACTCGGAGCTCTGCTGTCTGGAATACAGACCACACAATGCATAGAGCTTGGTCTGAGATTTAGGACACTTCCTCTATATACTTAGATACATCACGTGATTTGAAGTTTGATCTGTACCTTTGGTTTTGCAGTAACCCTTCTCTACTATTTTCCTTTCTTAATTTACTTTGTGGTTTTGTGTTGGCTTTGTGCAGGGGGCTACGTGTACATGTAGTGTAGTTTTTTGCTGCATGTTCCACTTCTGGTTTTACACATTTGTGATGTTCTGGTAAAGAAGTGCTTTCATTCCAATTGGTATCTCTGAAATATTAGTTGTAGCTATCACGCTATATATAATGATGGCTGAATAACTGATAATATCTTTGCTACGATGTAAAAGCTCTTTCTATCAATCAGATGTTTAGAATTACTTTTTTTTTTTATCTTGGTCAACTGTGTTAGTGCATTTAAAATCATATTGTGGTAACTGTTTCTCAATGCTGATGATTCTCTTTTTCAGAATGTGTGCTTGTTGAGTTGACAGTATTTTGAAGCAATGATGTCCCATACAGAATTAATGTAAGGAATACACAAAACATATTTTTCTACCAAAAAAAAATTCTTAATTAGGACCTATTGAGTATTTCAATACCTTCTTCTTCCTTAACGTAGACCTGTACAAATCTATCCTCTACTTTTCTTTTAATGCACCTACTTTCTGAAAATGCATACCATTAATGGGTTTTAAACTGTATTTATTTAGCAGCTGGATCCAGCACTCCATACTTCATCAAGAATAAATTACTCTCCTGTTAAACTTAGTTCTAAACAAGGTGTTATCAACATATTAAAATCCAGTCAAACATGCATCACATTTGGTGGACAGAATTAAAAAAAAAACTTGGGGAGGGTATGTAGTTCAAAGCATGGTAGCTACAAAAATGTCAGTGGAATGAAAGGAAAAAAACAACAAGCATACAACGTGGATAATATATGTGTTTATGAAAATACTTCCTCTTTGCCATCCTTTTAAGAAATTTGTATTACTTTTTGCTGTTAATCAGAACTGAATAGAAGAAGTCCTTAGAGAAGAAATGTTAAGGTACATGCAAGGGGACCTGGACTAGTTTGAGAAGTGGTTCCATTAGGCTTCATGAAGTTTGACAAATCCAAGCATAAGGTGCTGCTTGTGTGTTCGGACAATCCCTGTATTAAGTACAGACTGGGAGAACACCTCGTTGAGAGCAGCCTCGTGCAGAAGGACTTGGATGAAAGTCTCATTAATGAAATGCTGAAAATGAGCTGGCAATGTGTACTCGGAGGCTGGAAGGACAACCATATCCTGGCTTGCATCAAAAGAAGTTTGGCCAACAAGATGAGGAAGATGATTCTCCCTCTCTGTTGTAAGTCTCTGCCTGGAAATACTGCATGTAGTTCTCCCAACATCAGAAGGATGTGGATTTGCTGGAGATAGTCCAGATGATGCCCATGAAGATGATCAGTGGGCTGAAGCATCTTTTCTTAAGAAAATAGGCTGAGAGAGCTGGAATTGTTCAGCCTGTTGCAGATAAGGCTTTGGGGATACCCTGTTGCAGCCTTTCAGTAATTTAAAGAGTACTTTTAAAAAGGAGAAAGAGTATCTTTTTTACAAAGGCCCATAGGTATAAGATAAGGAAGAATAGTTTTAAGTTAGAAGAAGAGTGATTTAGATTGGATATCAGGAAGAAATCTTTATTCATAGGGCAGTGAGGCTCAGGAACAAGTTGTCCAGAGAGGTTGTGGGTGCCCCATTTCTGTTGGTCTTCAAGGTAAGGTTGGATGGAGCACTGAGCAACCTGATCTTGTGAGTGGTACCCCTGCCCTTGGTGAGAGAATTGAAACTAAATGATTTTTAAGTTCTTTCCCACCCCAAATCATTCCAAAATTCTGTGATTCTTTACTAAATACATTTACCGTCATAAACTTTAGAGAAGTTAGACTTTTGATCTAAGTTCATATTGAAAAGCAAATTTAAAAAGTGGGTTTTTTCAGTTACAGAGACATTTTGCAAACAGAAAATAATTGCCTGAATTCATTTTTGCAGTGCACTGCTGATTTATGTAAGACAAAATCATGAAACTCAAGAAAATTATTTTACAGGAAAGAATGTGAGATTTCATATGAAATGAGGACTTCACTAAGCCATCTGAGGTGTTCTTTGCCACTTCTTTATACCAGAGTATTTTAAGAAAAGAAGGTTTTAACATGTAAAGGAACAGGAGTGCCCTTGAGAAACAATCATGCAGTGGTCCAACTGAGACAAAACCTGCCATTGCCTATGACATATTTTCAAAAATTCATAAAATCATAACATCACTGAAGTTGTAAAGGACTTCTAAAAGCATAGAGTCCAACCATTAATCTACAAACTTCCATTAACTGCTTTGCTGAACACAACATATACACTTCTTTTAAATACAGCCTTAAATAAGGATGTTGATTTAACTACTTCCCTGGGTGGCTTGTTCCAACGCTTGACAACTGTTTCCGTGAAGAATTTTTCCTAATGTCCAAACAAAATCCTCAAAACATTACAATTAGAGAGAGGACAGAAGAAGATAGTATTAAGAGGTATGAGAATGGATTTAACATAATTTGTCTTCAATAGTGTGCTTTTTGCCCCAGTGACAATATTTCAAGCAGTTGTCATAATGTCCTTGGTGAGGCTGGGGCAAGTCATGCGCTGTTACATAGCTTTAAATCTAAATTAATCTGATTCAAATCAATGGGATCCATTAAGTTAATAATGACTTAAATGTGAGAGATATTTGGCTTGCATACACTGTAGTCACATGTTAAAAGAATCATAAGCAAATAACAGAATTCTGATATTCATATTTTGTTCCTTGTAGCAGTCAGAGGCCCTGCAAGGGCTCCCTGGCGGTCACTCACTTAAGATAAGAAATGCCAAGTCACGGTGGCTGGACCAAAGAAGCCCCTGTTCTGCATTCAGACCCTTGTTATCTCTCTGTAAGGCTATAGGTTGTATTCTCCTCAACCCTGGCCACTGGATAATTTCCAACACCACAGTACCCTCTATCAAACCCAATTCTGCCCTGTTTGGCAGAGAAGGTCTGTCCCTGCGCCCCTTCACAGGAGCTAGCAATAAAGGACACCGCTGTGGAACTGCATACAGACTTCTCTCTCTCTCCCTATGCATCTGCCGAGGCACTGGCGAGCACCAAGCTGAAATCACTGAGAGGTGAACTCACAGAGCTGAAATCACTCCAGAGTTGCTCGCTAAGTTGGCCATGGCTGGGAGCTGAGCCGAGGGACCAGGCAGGCTGAGCCCGACAGCCCAGCGCTGTCCGGACACCCATGGCAGCGGCTGCCCGCGGGGCCGGACGGACCCCTGGGACCCCAGGCCGCCTTAGTTCCTTTCCCTGTTTTCAGCAAATAAAGCTTTGCACAAAACACACTATCAGAACAAAAAGTAAATATTTGCTGATTTTCAGAAAAATCTTAGAGTTTCTTTTTACCATTTCCATATTACAGTGAGTTCTTGCGAAAGAATCTTTACAGCGTTTCACTAAAAGATGTAAACTATGTAATTGAAAATAGCACAGTTATAATTCTAATTATCATGGGCAACTTACACACACAGAAAATTACCTCTTACTGAAACACCAAAAATTTAAAAATGGCACTGAAGAGAACCAGAAACTCAACATGTATTAAACCAATATAAAAAGCAAATTTCTTTTTAAAAGTTAGCCCCACCTCATTCAATCCTTTCACACTTTTTTCCTTGAAAAAAATACTGAGTTACTCTAAATCTCTTCTCTTTTAAATAATTATAACTGAGATCAGGACATGACCTAGAAATATATAAAAGCATTTTTCTTCGCTTTAAAATATTTAAAGGGTGTAGCATGGGTGACATAAAGTTGATGACCGTTATTTTGACACTTCGGTTTCTCTTTTTTTCTTATGATGAATAAAAGGAAAATTCAGAGAGACTGGAAATTATTTGGTTTGTGTAATGCAAAAAGTGAAGGATGTTTTAGAAGAAAAATATTTTTACTTTAAAACCTACTACAATAATCTCAGTCTTGAATTCTTTGAGTGTACATAATTGCAGGAAACATAAATACTTATATAACTGGATTTCACTTACAATACTTATGTGCAAACAGGGTCCAGGCACAAAGTGACTGTACTTTGAGTGACCTCGTTTTTTTTCCATGTCTTTGGTTAATTAGCTCTTAGGACTCCTGTTCTGTTCTCCTTTTATCTTAGTGTTATTCAGCTGCCTATAACAACAGCAGTGTTTGTTAATATGGGTATTATTTACACCAGAATTAATATACTTTATACTACAATCTGCGAATATTTTATGATGGACATGTCCTTTCTGATATAAGAAAAGTGAAAATAGGAAAATTTCAAGAGTAAGTCTTTATGCTAGTCTTTCTGACATGGCAGGTACTCAGTGCTATCTTTGCTGAAACATTTGGGAGTCCTGCTATAATGCACAACATAAGTAATTTATTTTGGAAAAAATAATTGAGTGACCAGTATGGATTTTCTTAGACAATCATATGTGTACAACTGATAAAAAGAGATCTTGTTAACAACTTTGCTTTTCTGCAAGGTACCTTAATTCTAATATAAACACCAAGCAATAGTATTACTGTTTATTTATGAGCTATAAACTTGCTTCAGAGATGCAAATACACAATGCTTATACCTGATTGAAAACTCTCACTGAATCAGGTCTACAAAGCAGAGACTAAGAAATGTATTAAAAAAGAAAAAAAAAAAAAAGATTGTTGTGAGAGGAGCAAAATCAATTTTTAATTGTTATTTTCTATCAAATTTTTTCATGAACAATTGTCATGAGATGCTTTGTGGATCCTTGTTGTGGTTTAGAAATGGTGTTCCCTAGTTTAGTGTTCCTGCTGAAACCCTCCAAACCTTGTGCCCCTCACGCAGTACCCCTTCCCTCTAGCTCTTCCTTCTGCAGTGGGTTTGAGAGGAGGATTGAAGGCACAAAATGATTGTGGAATGAGATAAGAGTATTTGACTGGAAACAGCAACAAAATAAGAAAATTAATTGTTGTAACAGCAACACTACTAACAAAAAAATGGACAAGAAAGAGGTGAATGTTTCACACCTGATTGTTCACGATGTGGAGCCCAACAATATCTGAACTGCCACTACATTACTTGACCTGGAAGGGACCCCTTCTGCCACCCTGGAAAAAGGACATGAGGTAGTATGGAATAACCTCCAGGTCCTAGACATGTCCCCTTCTGCCTACTGCAAAATTTTACCTTGTCTTGGCCAGAACCAGGACAATTCTTCTATGTCTCCTAAAGGCTAAACATAGTTTTTCCTCCAAAAAGGTGGTAATAGAATAACACTGCTGTAGCTGCCTTTTATGAAGCATGTAGGAATCTGACATTTTAAAGCTTTGCATCTCTTTACCATATATAACTGAAATTGAGCAACACATTAGAAGTGTCATAGGACAGGAATAAGTAGACAGACAAATATTAGGAATACGCATACCTAATTTTCTTGAGAAACAAAGCATTTTATATAATACAACCTTCATATTTGAAAGTATTGGCTTAATAAGCAGCTCTCTTATCACTGCATCTGTGGTTTTTTTATACATTCTTATAAAAATATGGTGGATGATGTTTTGGGAGTAAGTACTCCAATCTAGTCTGAATAAATGACCTGATGAACATATATCATCATGAGTTTGGGTTTGAATACTTATTAGAAGGTCTCTTCTCCAGCTCTTGCACAATATGCAGAAGACACCAGTATTTTAGTGGTAGTGTGAAGAAGGAAAACTGATCTCTGTGTTTCAGAGAAAAAGGAGCTCATTATCTCCCACTGAAAGATGATATTAAAAAGTTCCCTGTAGCTAGTTAAACCTAAAGGTATTCCTGACTCACTCATCCATTCACTCTTGCATCTGCTGGTCTAATATATTTGTACCTTACATCCGAACTCTAACAGTACTTAAAGGTTTTCCTTTACCCTAAGAACATTGATTTATTAATTTGCATATACAGAAAGTAGTCTGCTTCTTTTCAAAATACTGTTTTAAAAGGACATCACATTATCACTGGTTTACAGGAAAGATGTTTCAACCAGCCCTTTCCCACTGGACTCTTTAGATTTGCCTAAACTTTTTAAACTGCTTGCTATGAAATCCATATAGATACAAAATTTTTAATTAAAATGAATATTAGGTATACAATTACTAAGTAAAAGTGAACACAAAAGAAAGCTAAGAACCACAGCTCCTCTTTGAATTCTAATTTGAGTGGGTCATGCCATAATATATATATATATATATATATATATATATTTGTGATTCTAGGAGGATTAATTTACTGGTGCAGTTGCAACTCCATTCTGTGGCATACAGCCAGATAAAATGCATCATATTTACAAAAATGCCACAGGGTAAGAAAAGAAAAACTCTGATCTCTAAGTTATTTTCTAAATCTTTTTTGTATTAATAAGAATAAGACTTGAGACTGAGAGTTTCCCAATTGATAAGGAGGTTAACACTCTATTGCCTAACTTGGAAGCCCTTATAGAAGGAAGGACTAATTACTAGCCAGGAGATTGAGACTTGGTGGTTGTTTACTGGCATCAGAGCAGGACCCAATTTTACCAGCAGATTTGTTGCATGCTAGGACGGACTCTACTCTCTGAGTTTGTAAAGGCTGAGGGGGTTCAGCTATTAGCCAGTGATACATATTCTCTGCAGATGCTGAACTGTAGGCAGAATGTGTCCATTTCTCTAACAGAGTTTACTTTCCTGATGGGCTTTGGGGTTAAAAAAAACACTTCATGAAAAGCAGGAATGAAAGTCAATTAGTAGATATTGGAAACTAAGACACAGTAAAGGAAGGGGTAAATTTGTCTTTAACTTTTGGAGGAGTAGGATGGCTATTGGATGCTGATAAAAGATGATAGCAAACCTCACCAAGCCAAATTATTAACAGAGAAATAACTAGCTGGGCTGTATGATTTATTGATGTGAAATTCCCAGAGAAGTTAATAAAATTATGGACTAATTGAATGACCTCACTCATTGTCTTTTCTTCTGGTTGACTGATATTATATCTCATTCATTTCTCACATAAAGAGGAATATATTACATTTCAACAATAAATTTAGTTGGAAAGCTTTCAAAAAAGTATTAATTCATGAGGTACTCTATATGAAGAATGGAATGGTGATCATTTGAACAGTGCAGAAAAAAAAATTTGAAAAATCAATCTACAAAATAATGATAAGTACAAAATACAAAACACGAGTACAGGAATAATTTATGTGAAGAGATGGCAACTACATAAATTGGACTTTTTTTCAAATCCAACCTAGGTTAATCTTCTGAGGAGTGCCAGTGTGTTTTTGATTATGAGAAGTCATGAAAATGTCTTTTTGCTTAGCTTTTCAGAAGATCACTGGCATATTTTATGTTGTTGTGTCTGTTAGGAATATTAGGCAGGAAATGCACATTTTAGTCCTCCACAACTCTACCATCCACCATAGCACCACAGGTTTCTTGGCTACACTTCCCTATCTTTCAAAAAGCAAACTACAAATTTAATACCTTTTATAAAAAAATCAAATTCAATAGTGTCTCCTCTGTCTGGCTCTCGGCAGCCCCAGGACGGAGGTTCCCGCTGGCTGTCCGAGTCTGTGCCCAGACTGGCGCAGTGCCGGGGATCGCTGCGGCCTGGGGAGCGCAGCAGGGCACCGAGCACGGGGAAACCGAGGCACGGGAATGAGGGAAGGACACTTGTCTGAGTCTCCAAGGATTCAATTCCCGAATGGGGGCAGAGCAAGTGACAAATCTGAACCTGAAGGGGCTACTTTTAAGGGCAGAGGGAGCACAGGGAGGACACAACCTGTGACCAACAGGAGGCATTCGGGCAGGGGGGCAGGGTAAGGGCTCCCCAGGAGAAGCCAACACGGGGAGGGAGCAAACCCTACAATCCAATCCTGCTTCGAGGAAGGGATGAAAGACAGGGAACACTCCAGAACCAAAGGAGTGTGCTGCCTTTGACAGACAGGGGTGAGACAAGAGCACAAGGCAGGTATACAGGGAGACTGACATGTGGATTGACATGGATTTTGGTGGGGAAAACTGTGGTAAACAACTCAGGATGAACCATTAGGAAGGCAAATGGGGTACATAGAATGAACCATTACAAACTTATAAAAAGGAATATTTAAACATACTACAGAAGAACAAACTGTAAAATAACAGAATACCACAGTCTCCAATTTCACTTAGAATTTTTTAACAGAATATGTACAAATAAATGTACACTTAACAACAAACCCAAACAAACCATGTTTTTCTTAATCTACAATTTTCAAGGTGTTTCACTTTCTTCTCTTTCTTGTCAAAACTAAAAATATAGAGCTGGAATTTGGCATACAAGGATTTTTTTTTTTTGAGAACTCAAGAGAAACTAAGAGTATACTTCATTTTAGCTTGGAAAATTATCAGAAGATACAGGCACAAGTGTGAAACAATATAGTTCTCTATAGTTCTAAAGTCTACTTCCCAATCTCCACAATGTTGCTTATTCTGGAAGCATAAAGCTAAGAATGATGTTAGTAGATGCTGCTAATCACTTTGCAATGTAATTTATCTGATGCATAGGAAAATTTGTAGCAAATTACTCCAAGTGGTACCTTCAAAAGGTGCAACAGAAACTTGGCAAGTCTGAGCATTCAGGCTCAATCTTTTTTTCTGACAGAAGAGAATATGAAATAACCATGCTTAAATAACTCAAAAAAATTCCAGGGTTATAAAGCTAGATACAAATGATTATAAAAACAGCAAATAAACTAATGTTAAGGTTGGCTGTGGACATCAGATGATGCAGTATTAATGTGAAATAGCGACAAAAACATAAACACAGTTAATTAGAATCATCAAATGCTAGACTGGAAAAGACCTCTAAGATAATTGGGTCCAGCTGTAAACCTAATGTTGCCAAGGTCACCACTAAATCATACTCCTAAGTGCCATATCTGTGCATCTTTTAAATACTTTCTGGGACAGTGATTCAACCACTACCCTGGTTACCTGTCCCAGTGCTTGACAAGACTTTCAGTGAAGGAAGTTTTTCCAATATCCTGTCTAAACCTCCACCAGTGCAACTTTAGACTATTTCCTCTTATCCTGTTTCTTGTTACTTGGGAGTGGGTGTTGACTTCCACATAGCTACAACTTACTTTCTGGTAGTTTTAGAGAGTAAGGTCTCCTCTGAGCCTCCTTTTCTCCAGGCTAAATAAAGGCATCTCCCTCAGCCACTCCTCAAAGGACTTGTGCTACAGACCCTTCACCAGCTTTGTTGCCCTTCTCTGGGCATATTTCAGGCACCTCAATGTCTTTCCTTTTGTGAAGGGCCCAAAAGTGATGTCCCAGATTGCAAGGCAAGATGTATTCTATTTGCCATCTGTTAGAGGTGTGGCAGTTATCTTCTGTTAATTGGGCAGTTTTCTTTATCTCTTCCACAAATCAGTCCTCCCTCCCGGGAGACATGTGCTGATAATGGGCTATTGAATGTCACTGCATAACTGATAAAAGTTAAGCATCCCATTGTGAGATGCTCCACTGAGAGAGAGGAGAAAAGAATTCCTAACTCGATATAATCTGATATTTTGGAACACCAGACTCAGCCTTCCCGCTGGATTCCCAGAGGAACCGTTGGTTTTTCCACTGGCTTTTCAGAGGAAGACTACACCCTTCTACAGGATCACTGCTCCAACAGATCAAATCTGCCACTCCAGGAGGACTGAAACCATTCCAATTTGGATGGCTACAAACACCCTGACCAAAACAGTATCAAGTTGTATTCTGACTCTGTCAGTGTTTCTATTTTGTATTATTCAATATATTTTGTTTTCGGTTTTGTTTTTGTTTGTGTTGGTTTTTTTTTTTCCTTTTCCTAACAGATTGTAGTTTTAACTTGGAGTCTCTCACTGGTTTTGCTTTCAAACCAGAATAACTGAACACAGGATTCTAAGTGCAGTCTCACCAGTGTCAAGGTCAGGGAATGATTACACTCCTGGTTCTGCTGGCCACTGTTGTTGATCCAGACCAGGATGCCTTTGGCTTTTTTTCTCACACAGCCACACACTGGCTGAGCAAGTCCATGTCCTTTTCCACTAGTCATCTTTCTAGCCAAGCCTGTAGTGCTGCATGGGGTTGTTGTGACACAAGGATACTTGGCCTTATTGAGTCTCACACCCTGGGGCTCAGCCTGTCAATCCAGACTGTTCAAATCCCACTGTAGGGCTTTCCTACCCACAAAAAGATCAACACTCTTACCTAAATTGGTGTCAGAAATGAATCATCTAACATCCCCTTGCTCTTGATAAATGTATTTAAGAGCACTGCCCTCAGTACTGAGCCTGAGGAGCACCAGTGTCTTGCCACCATCCGGATGTAACTCCATTCTCCACCACTCTCTGGGCCCAGCCATCCAGTCAGTTTTTTACCCAGAGAGTCAGTCTAAGCTGTGAGCAGTTTCTCCAGAAGACTACTGCTGTAAATGCTATGAAGGTTTTGCTAAAATCCAGGTAGGCAATACTGGAGTCTTTCCCTCATCTACTAAGTGGATCCCCTATTCATAAAAGAGTATCAGTCATAGAATCACCATACAACAGTTTGGATTGGCAGGAATCTTAAAGATCATTTAGTTCCTACCCTTGTCATAGGAGGATATCAGGTTATTCATACAAAATTTTATAGAAAAATGCAAAGTATTGGAAGAAAATTACAGAGGTCACAGAGCCACCCCACACAGCTCCCACAGAATGTTTCAAAATAATCTTTAGAATCCAAGTATGCTCAAACTCAACAGTGGCAAGATTACATTCTGCAGCTTTTATAAATTTACAGATTCTGTCTGTTCTAAAGACAGAAATAGTTTATCTGGTCAAGTCTAACACTTCTATTTTTTTTTGTATCTCTGACATAATGGAATGATCTCTCTTTCACCTAAACTTCATAACTCTGATCTGATTTGGCAAACCATGTTTGACTAAATAGCTTTGCAATGCAGATATTTTATCACTGAATCAGATAGACTGGAAAAGACATTTGAGATCATTGAATTCAACCTGTGATCAAACATCACCTTGCCAAACACACCATGGCACTAAAATGCCACAGGCAATCTTTTCTAAAATATCTTCTGGGACTGTGACTCCACTACCTCCCTGGGCTTTGCCTAATCACCCTTTCTGTGGATAGCTTCTTCCTAATGTCTAGTATAAACCTCCACTGACACAGTTTAAGACTCTATCTTTTTGTCCTGTCAGTGATTGCTTGTGAGCAGAAGCCATCCCCCACCTGGATACCCCCTTCTTCTCCAAGCTAAACAACCCCATCTCCCTCAACCACTGCTCACAGGACTTGTGCTCCAGCCCCTTCTCCACTGTTGTTGCCCTTTTCTTTAGACACCAGCACCTTAACATCCTTTCTGAATTTGGGGACCCAGCACTGGACACAGCACTGGAGGTGTGGCCTCGCCAGTGCTGAGTCCAGGGGGACAATCCCTGCCCTGCTCCTGCTGGCCTCACCATTGCTGCTCCAGGCCAGGATGCCCTTGGCCCTCTTGGCCTCCTGGGCACTGCTGGCTCACGCTCAGCTGCTGCCAGTCACTACTCCCAGGGCTTTTTCTGCCTGGCCACTGTCCAGCCACTCTGCCCCCAGCCTGTAGTGCTTGATGTATTATCCCTGCAGCCATGT
The DNA here is from genome assembly GCA_003676055.1 of Chloebia gouldiae. Lineage (NCBI taxonomy): Eukaryota > Metazoa > Chordata > Aves > Passeriformes > Passeridae > Chloebia > Chloebia gouldiae. The sequence continues at coordinate 6,921,082 of QUSF01000011.1, read as the reverse complement.
TATCCATGAGAGATAGGATTAATAGAGTGATCTGGAATAGCATCGCTAGTTATTTTCTAGAAAATGTACATTTACAACCACTTTAGTTGTCAATAGTGAAAAAAAAAAGTCTGAAAACTCAGGTTAGAATTTATGAAGAAAATTTACACTTAGTAGTCAGTGCTATTAAGGAAATTGTGGCTATCATTGCTGATGTATCCACACTGGTGTTACAAAGTAATACCAGCAGTTATTTTTGAATCATTTCACTCTGCTTTGTTCTCCGCAAGAATACTTTTCTGTCTTGCTATCTACATTTGCATCAATAAAGGTTGCATTTCAAGTATCTTGAAGTTTGTCTTCATTTTTATTATTTCATTAGGAATATAGACTTTGCTATGTTAGAATGGACCAGAAGCATACCTGGCCCATTTTTTCTCAAATAGAAATTCTGACTGCCTACTAATAAATTACACATTGTAAAATAGACTGAACAATGCAAAAAAGGTCCCAGTCTAGAGTATTTTTACTAATCACATTCATTAAAAAGAGGTGTTTCCCCCAGAGGATGCTTGCTGAAAATGCTTCTAAGTCTTAAAATATTAAATCCATTTTATCTTGTTCACTGTATTTTGAAATATACTTCACCTCCACTAGCAGAAAAATTCTTTTACTTTAAATCTACCTGAACAGAATTGTAATAAACTCATTCCTACCGTTACATAATTGACTTAATTATTTTCTTAGTTAGTGAAAAAGTATGTGTCTCACATTTGCAAATATTTATCTTTTAAAAATTCTTACACTTCCCAGAAGATCAGAAGTGTTTTATCAATTTCACAACACTGCATAAGGAAAGTTAGATTTCTACAGATCTGAGAACTGCAGTGCATGAGGTATATGAGGAACTGAGGTATATGAAGCCTGTGTAATCTGGATGACATACCTTATCTACAGCCAAGCTGTAAGTCAGTATTTTAGTATCAATATATACTTAAAAATTTATGGGGTAAAGTGCACACAGACAGACATATGTGCATGGTAACCTGTATGCTTTTGCAATCATTTTTTTTGTGTGTTTATCTAAGTTTATTTCTAAATAAACTTTGGAGTTTAAACCAAAATAAAATTTGAAAACATATTTCTTTGAGTCACATCGTAATATAATCTTTGTGGTATTTATGTCATCACAGATATTCCTGCCTGCAGCTCTGCTTGATGAAATTTTGTGACTGAAATAAATCTTGTTCAAGAGTTGTTGGTATGTTACAGAATATATTTGCACAAATGAAGAGCATCTTTTGCAAGGTATTTATAATTAGGTGTTGGAACTAATTGGAGGACTTGTAGAATAAGCAATAAAAAATTAAAAATGTTGATAAATTTTAAAAACAGAAGAATATAGGTTATAGTTGCTGTAACTTAGATAATTTGCTCTTCATAGAACTTCAAATATTAACTGCAACATACATGCAAGCATTTTTTCCCTAAAGAAAAATGTGTTCAATGCACACTTTGAGAAATGGTCTAGTACAGACTGTATAGGGAGGGGTTTTAAGATTTGGGCTTTATATTTATATTTATTAACCTCTTCTTTCTTCCTTTTTGCTTCATATTTGTCTTTATTTCATTTTATTTATTGTAGTTCCCTGACAGGGAGATCAACCAATCAATCAGTGTTTTCTTAGTCTTTTGTTTATTTTCCCCAGTTGTTTATTGGTATGTGCATAACTAATGCATTAAGGTTGAAAACACATGTATGCATTACTGAATGGCAGTGTGTATATATTGTACAGCAAATGTAAGTACATATAACATCATGCATATGGAAGGATACTATATACATTTTGCAAGGATGAACAAACAAAATCTGCAACTTGAGGTATATAACATAATTAGTAAATATGCTAAATTAAATGCAAACATTTTGATATTAATAAAAACATATGAAAGAGTCATATGAAATTACCCAAAGACTGGTGTTTATATGGTAAAATTAGTATACTATTTCCAGGTTGTATTGCAAATACATGCTCTTAAAACACCTCATCAGTAATTGAGGGAAACATGTAATATTATCCAGATACAGCCATAACTTAATATTTTGATCAACCCCCCCCATTCCTCTCTTATTACAAGTTGATACAAAACCTATATAGTATCAATATCAGTCAGTTGCATCTCATTTTCCAACAGTCAGCATACTAAACCCTCGATGAATAACTAAGGCACTAATCAATATCTGATTGTGAGTCTGAATTTACACAGTTTTCTCCTGTTGCTGCAATTGTCTGGTAAGTGAATATAACAGAAGATTCAGAAAACATCAGTACTGAATCTATGAAAATATCAGAGAAATAAGACCCCATCTCTATGTTCTCTAAAAAAATAAGAGCAGCATTGACATCCACATTTTTGTACCTTGAAATCAATTCTTTCTATGAGTGTTAGTGTCAGTAATTAAATTTTATTTGAAATGAAGACAAACTGAGGATCAAGCGTATCAATAGATTTCTGTGACCTGCCACTGTAGAGCTTAAACATGTGAATGTCTTTCTAAGGTGTTATTTATTTAATCAACATGTTTAGTATTTTGATTTTTAATCATCTTCTGACTCAAGCAACTTTACTGTTCCTCTAGAGTAGTGATGTTTCATTTAGCAATAAAGTCACAAGACTGGAAGGTGCAGTTTTGTTGTGTCTGTAAATTCTGTCATTTAGTGAGATTTCCCCTAAGCTATGAAGATGGGTGACCTTCTGTCAGTTGTTAGGGTATGGATGTGCTGTGGATAATAAGAGTTATCTCTCAGTTCTTGAACATAAGTATCGGACAGAAATAGAAAATGTTCTCTATTATTACAACTGTGTCTAACACAGGGTATTTCTTTCTTCATTTGATCTGTGCTATACAGCTTCAGTCTTCCAGTCTGCTCCTTTGTGGTCCTTGTATGACATTTGGCCATTGTCTAAAGAGCAGTGCTCTGGAAAAGATCCAGAAGAAAGAGAAGAGTTGTAGAGATCACAGTCTGTTTGAACTCTTTATGTTTTATGTGAGTCTATGAAGGAAGAGTGCACAAAGCAGAAAGCAGGCAAATTCTAATCAGATTGTAATACCCATCTGAAAATCCTTTATATGCCTAAATAATGATAATCTTTATAGTATCCCCACATGTGGTCCCCTCTGCCTTGTAGCTGCAAAACTGCCAACAATCTGTCTGTGGATCATTGGCTGCAAAACCTACATTTGTGAGCCTCCTGTGGTTCATGGGAGCATATGCAAAAGCAAGCAGCTGGGCTGGCAGTAACAACAGCTGTGTTCACAAATTCTCATCCAGAAGCCTCCTACCAAAATAGGTTTCTGGAAATCTGTCTTATGACACCTGGAAGTGAATTACATCCGTGGAAATTGTGGTGCTTGGACTCTTAGAAGACTGACATAGTATCTTATTAAGACATTTATTACACGTGTATTTAAGGCAAATAGATTGCCCATGAATTAAAGTAAATTTGGGATTCAGAGTTGAACAAAATCTCACAATAAGGAAACATTTTATTCTTGGCTATGTCTTCAGCTGTTATCTTCATATGAAAATATTCAGTTTCAAGCCACTCAATATCTCAGATTCTCATTTGATTTCACTGGGCAAATGGGGAGGACTTCTGGTTCTCCCACATTCTGGAACTAAATTATAAACAAAACTGCAACACAGACATAAGGCTGAGTTTCTGTTTGCCTGCATCTGTCATCAGTGAGAATTAGACCTTTTTTGGGACCTGAGTAAAATACCTGTATTCCTTTCTATGAATTCTTTGGAATTCATACTGCAATTTCAAGACTTCTTTCATGGCCTTCTCACTGTTGGAGAAAAAATTTGTGTGTTTGTATCATCTGCCCATGGAAACCTGGCTAAATCATATCTCAATCACTCTCTGATACTCTTAATATGAAAACCACTATAAAATAAACCTACTTTTGTGTTTACGTTTTGACAGTCAATATTTTATTCTGCTGTTCTTGCCTTTTGATTTGGTAGAATTTAAAAATCTTTCAAACACAGGGAAACAGAATGCTCATTATTAAAGAGAAATATGGAGAAAAATGGCATATCATACTAGAAATTATTGTCATCTCTCTTCTTTATGCAGATTAAAAAGTAGGGTTTATGGCTTAATCTTATTTGACTTTCAGTATTTAGTATGCTAGAGCTAATATTAAGGATATAAAGAAATCTGTACAAGTGTGCAAAATAAGCAAGTATTTAAAAGTAAGTAAGTATTTAAAAATATGTGGATGCAGCTCTAAGTCTATATTTTGAAATCTTTAACTTCCTTTTTTACAATTTATACTGCATATGAACTATCTTCTAAAAAATCAAATTAAAGTTTATAATATATATCATTATTGAATTAATTATATAATTAATTTATATATATATAGATATGTATACACATATATCATCCTTTATCCCCCTATTACAGTATCAGGAATGTTTTCACTGTCATCCTCTGTATCTACACGTGCTTTTTCCTTTTAAGAAAATCCACAGGAGAAATGGGAACTTCCAAAGATGAAAGTTGCTGAGGTGTCTCTATCCCTCCAGAGCAAGTGGATTAGAGATAATTCAATATGTAAGGGAGTTAAAGCAGTTTTGACATTCAATTCTAGACATCCTTATGGGAATTCTTTTACCTTAGTGTAGAATATCCAAGTTGCAAGGAAAATTTAATCTTGCTAAGCCCTTTTTAGGGCTTAAGATTCAAGTCGTCCAGAACAGCACTTCACCCACTCAGCTTCCTTTAGATTTTTCCCAGGGTAATTTTAAAGACTGTGTGGGAAGGAGGATGGCAGAAAGGAGGAGGCTATAGACCATTTTAATCAATGAGCTGTGGCTCAGAGGTGACAAGGAAGAGCTTGTTAGATCCTGTTCCAGGGTTGCCTTCCTAGAAAGCAGAGTCAAGATGAAAAATTATTTAGCAGTGGAGAAATTGCTAAGAAACAGGCAGGGTTTTGAGGGCAGCTTGGACAGATGTTCTGTCTTACGCTTATGCTTCAAAATCTGTTTAAAACTGTTTAGAACGGGCAGACAAGAATGACAGGCAACATTTTTTTTCATCTGGATTCATGCTGAGAGGTTTTTAAAAGTACCAATTACATCCTTTATTTAATTTATTTTTTTTCTTTTGTCTTTAATTTTTTTCCTGTTTCTACTATTTTATTTTTCTTTTACAACATACTAATCATAAAACCTCATGAAAACAAATCTGCTGTCACATTGTGTTCAGGATACTGCATCTCTTTTCTAGGAAATTTCAGAGTTCCTAGAGTTCCAATGGTTTAAGAATTAAACATATTAAACATATTAAGTAAACATATGAAACATATTTAGTAAAGCCAGAGAACTCACCATCAGTAAGAGAAATGATCTGTAGCACTGCTAAGTGGCACAAAGTTCACAAGGTCTGAGTTCTACTTCTCTAGAATGGCTTTTATTGGACTATGCTCTCAAGGGGAGTTTTCCCTCATTCTGTTTTGTGCCTGGCTCAGCTGAGAGAGGGAAAGATGTGTAAATGTTATTTACCAACAACTATGACAGAGGTATATTTGGAGAAAGAAAATAAAGGACTGTCTTTAGTCATGATTTCTCAAGGGAAAGATTGCTGACTTGTGGGGTTTTTTAGGTCATGAAGCTGGTTTGCTGTAGGATTATGTTATAAAACATATGTTCTCCTCTCCTCCAAATCTCAAGGCCACCTTTAAATAAGAAAATTCCTCTATTTACTCAGTAGCCTTTGTTAGAAGTGGAATTTCTGATGATTCTTTTGTCAGTAATCAACTTTTCTAACCAGATCACACAAAAGCTCATATCACTAATGCCAGCTTCTAAAAAGCTGCTGAATAAAAAGTGTTGTGAATGAGAAATATCTTGTATACTGTCTATAAGCAAACATTATTTGCATTGTGCAAGTATTAGTAAATAATTTTATAAAGATAGAATGCAAAGTAAATTTCTACCAAGCCATTAGCAACAGGAAGTTTAAAAGTTTATGACCATATATACAACCTTAATGTTGTTCTCAAGTTTGTCCATCACTTATTCTAATGTTCATTCTATTTATTGATTCCTGATTAATTTGTCTCTAAGTTGCTTTGTTTTTTTCTTCTTTTTCATGTGTTTTTGTTAAGATCTGTTTCCTCCTCGTGTACTTGTCTTTCCTTGCCTTTTCTCCTCTTCCCTGCCTATTTTTTTTCTCAATATTAACAAAACTAATGATCATTCACTTTTTATGAAGTAATCCAGACTTTGATTTATATTACCTTAGATATTTCCTTGCAATGTTACTAAGAGTTGATGTACAAGTATGGAGCCCAATAGAACTCACTTACCTGCCCAGGAAAGTTCACAAACAAGTGAGCTTAACATCAACTGAAACATATTTCAGAATATTTTAAGAATAAACCTTTGTCTCCTGGTTTCAGTGTACTGCAATAAACAATTTTAAATTAAATAATAGGAGGTGAAGGAATAGTGTCCTAGTATCTCACTTGGACAGCCTGCACTATTTCAGCCATGAAAAGCTGAGGTATCACATTGTTGTGGCTAGTGGGAGGAAGTGAGAGCCATCAGACTTCTATTCTGCTCATGAATCTGACCCATTTCCTTCTACAAATTGTGGTGAGTTACTCAGTCCCTGTTTGAGTGTGTCTGTTTCCACATGTTTTTATCTCCTTTTTTTTTTTTTTTTACTGTTAAGTTCTCTGCCTAGAATAAAATTGTTGTGAGCTACTCTTTTATAAATGCAATAGCATAGAAAGCTACAGCAGAGTCAATTTTCAGTGCAATTATAGTAAGCTAGAGGCATACCTTATAAAATTTTTGGAGGCTGTGCATCACATGGATTATAAGCTGTCCAATGCTGACAAAAAAAATAAAAAAGACAAAGAAATCCATTATGGATTTTTAAAATAATTATTTCATTTATAAAACAGTTAATGTAGGAACAGTATACTATTTAAGGGAAAATTAACTGATAACTTTCTTTTTCTGCACAAGAATGTTAAGAGGAAGCTTCAGCATCTGCTACAAAGAGCTTGATCACACACAGAGATTTGAAGATCTCTAGGACATAGGTTTATATAGATGTTATATATAGGTTGTATCCTGTAATATTTATTTTTAGAGAACTGTCTTTTATTTAATAGTATGCATATCAAGTGCAAGGGCTACAGACAATAGCAATTGACTCCATGTTTTATTAAAGCACATAAAAAAACCTCAAAACCGAAAAATCCTAAACCCCATGCTAACAGAAATATAGGTTCCATAATAGGAGTTCATGTTATTATTCAGATCAATATTCCACTATTTGTTAGCATGAAATGTCTGTGCACTCTTATAGCAAAAGTAGGAAGTACTGTGCATAAAAGATGCACCAATGTGCTTGCTCAGAAATTAACCCCACTTCTTATTCTTTTTTGACAAATTTATTTCACCTACCTTTTATATTGGAGCATTTTGCTGAGAGTTCCCCCCCCCCACTTCCTTTTTTCCCAGTATCATCACTAAAAAGAAGGAAATACAGCTAAATTTGAAAGCTTTTATAGTTTCTCAGGGGACAAAAATGCATATGTGAGTGTCGTGTAAGATGAAGATTTTAAATTTAAAATTGTACTTTTAGCTGCCTTTAATTGTATTTGCAAAACCAGGATGGAATTTCAGTAGAAACTTCTTCAGCATGTTGACAAAATAAAATTTTTTGCTGTATTTTTGCTTATTTCAAAACTATTTTTAAATGTTTTTAGTTATTACAAGACTTCTTGTTTTCAAATGCTTTTTATCAGATTACTGCTGTAAGGTAGTAATTTATTTAGAAATCTTAATTTTTAGCAACTAAATTATGTCCAATTATATATTTTGCTTCTTTTTTTGGCAAAAGATACAGCCACACCTCTTTTGAAAGAATGGTGTTTGTTGGCAATAAGGAGACAATTACAGCTATGTATTTATTTTTATGTTAAATGTATCAAGTCTTAGGGTGGAAATGAAAACCTGGAAACATATCTGTGTTTTTCATGCAAGGAGTAAGGCATACCCATTTAATGGACTACTTGAACTAGTCCACTGAAGCAGCATCTGTCCCAGTAGCAAGCAGCTCTTTCATTCTGATGTGACTAATATCATACCTAGTTATTTTTGACTTTCCAGATTGAATAAAAAGGTACATAGATATTTCTGTGTGGATAAGCAACTTGCAGTAGGATTTCAGAACAGAGATGAAACTCTACATCTATGTGCTTCAGGTGCCCTAAGTACTTGTTAAAATCTGAAGCTTCCCATCAATACCTTGCCATCCTGTCTACTTTGTTAAAGCTCATTATTAATAACATGCTATAAATCATGTCAGATTTCAGACAGCTGGGGTTTCTTTTCATGTGGACGATATTGTGCGTAAGTTATAAACACATTTAACTGAAGTAACAATAGAACACTTCCTTAGCCATTTTATGAGACAGCTTGCTAGCAATTGCTGGTTCTTGGGAAAGTTCACTAACAGTAATGGCTTGTAATCTGAATATAGTTAATTTACATTAAGAGGAAATTTCCATAAACCATGAGTAATTGTTATTAATATGAATCTCTTAAAACTTTTTTAAGATATTAACATTGGGAAGAATATTAGATACGGAGAAATATGAAGAAACACAAATATTATGCTTATAATTAATAATATGAAAATATAAATATATGTCAAAGTAATAAAATAATCTATAAAACAGAAAATTAATAAACAAAATTGTAGCAAGTGGTTAATTCAGAAGTTCTATTTGAGTTATTTCTATCCTTTTTACAGTAAAATCTAGATTTTTCCATAATGAATAAAATCTTAAGCTAAAAGGTCCATATGTCCTAGACTTCAAAACTGGGAAGTTCTATTTCCAGCTTAAAACTGCTTTTTGATTTCTGGAGTTCAGCTGCTGTGCTTGTGCCAAATATATTTTGCTACAGATGGAAAACCCAGTGCTTCTTACCTAGACAAATATCAACAAAGCTCTTAAATGGGGTATTCTTCTGACTAAGACAAATTTCACCCACCAGAAAAAAAAAAGAATAAAGGAGTCCTTGGTTTGAATCTTTCCTACATGCTTGAAATGTTGAAATAAAACCTGAAAATCTAGGACGTCTACTTAGTTTTTGTAGGTTTGTTTTTCCTTCTGCAAAATTGAATGGATCTGTCTTTACCACAAAGTATCATTAAATATTTTGAATCCAGTAACAACTGAAAGAACAGATACCACAGAAAAGATCAACAAAAAAATGAATAGGCCCCTGCAAGAATATAAATAATAAACAACTTTCATTTGGGGGATGAATTCTTTCTAGAAGGTTTTTATTAGTTTTAAACTTTATGTATCTCTTGCCTTCCTGGCTTTTTTATTTCATATAAACACAAACCCCCTTATTTTCTTCTGGGAAAACAACCTAAGTAAATATGCTTCCTTGGAAAGTTGGCACTACTAATGTAGATAATTTACATTAATTGATTGATTGTAGGTGCTGAACAAAACATTTCATTTTAAATATGATTCATTGTGCTAAAAGATAAGCCTGTCAGATCAAGAATTCTCTAGGTGAGGTGTTAATCTTTCAGTGTTAATTGTCTTTAAATTTCTTATTTACCCAAACAAAATGTAAACTCCCAGTATGAATATTTTTCCTGAATCACTTCAAAACATTATTGTTAAAAGCTTTAATAAAATTATGCATATTGCAGAGAAAACACATATATTTTTATTGAGTGAAAAACATAGTACTTCATGTTTAGAGGTATATGTGCACAGTATTTCAGTACAGAAGCTAAGAATATACTTTCTAGTGCTTTGAAGGTGGTGACAGGAAAAACAATTTAGTGTGCTTAAATGATACTCCATCCTAAAGTAAGGACTAGCCCATTTTCATGTCTGTGAGTAAATGTTTTGCTTTTGTATTGCAAATTGAATCAAGACACTTCAGCTCTGCAGTGGAGAATGAAGGAGAGAGGACAAGAAAGTCCCAGGCTAATGGAGGTTGCAGCACCCCGGAGATATAACAGTTATGAAAGATAGCGTCAGAGGAATTGGTGCTAGTTACACCTCTACAGTTCTTAGCATATAAAGCCTTAAGTGGTAGAAAATGTAAAGACCAGGTTTTCTGATGAAAGTACAGAAATGGTCAAGTTCTGATTCCCAGCAGAAACATGCAATAGATTTGAGATGTTGGTATTCTGTAGAATCAGTTTGCTTGCTAATTATTTCTTGATGAGATTCCTTGCAAATTTGGTTTCTGCAGGTGACACATGACACTGGCAACCTATGGAAATTTAATTAATTTTTGTTCCTTTATATCCTCTAAAGCCGTGACACAGGAACTCATTGTGCTGCTGAAGACAATGCATGATGTACAGTACTTTAACATTGTGAAAATGTGGAACTGGGAAAACTCACATCCTGACTCAGCTTATTTGTGTGACTACATTTAAGGATGAGATATCAAAGCTTTTTTTTCATAAAACTATGCACCTTGAGAGCTGAGGAAAAGGTCCATGTACATTCAAATTTTTCACAAACTTCCCTTCAGTGCAGATCACTGAACCTGCAGTAATAAATATGTACTTGTGACAATATGTATATTCATGTAGGTGTGTAAAAGGAGCACTATCAAGGACAAAGTAAAGATTGCACAAATATTTATGATTTACTTGACATAATAATGAAGAAAAAAAGAAGAACCAAATAAATTCTTTTAATATAGTGAGAATAAAATATTTGCTGATGTTCAGAAAGCAAGGACTTAAACTGGACAAGAGAACAAAAAATTACACTCATGTAATTGAAATAAACCAAACCACTTTTATCCTCTTTATGAAACTCTTTCCTCTATGGCTTATCTATATTTTAGAACCAAATGCGCCCTGCCAGGAAGGAAAACTTTCAATTCTACCATATCTTTTTAACAGTGGAATATTATATCTGTACTTTGGCTATAGTCAAATGAAGTTTAATGATACTGTAGATAAAATATTAAATATACTTGCACAAACACAAGAAAGACTTTTTCAAAAGTATTAAATGCATTGATTTGATAAAGAGACCACCTTTGAGCACAATGTACACTTTCCATTCTACATTAGGGATGAACAGATGCTGCAACATAAATAACACCATAACCTGGGTCTTGCTCTTTTTTGATATTTTGCTTGTCTTGAGTTTGGTTAAAGATACTCCTCAAAATAGAATTAAAATCTCTGGAAAAGGAAAGAATTTGGGAAGGACCTAAAAGGATTTTTTTTTTTTTTTGCAAATAGATTCAAAAAGTTATATTTTATATCACTTCAAAGAATCACAGAATCATTTATGTTGGAAAAGACCTTTAAGGTCAGGAAGGCTGAATTTTGACTTTTCACCACGTTATTAACTACACCATTGCACTAACTGACACATCCTGTCATTTAGTGAATATTGGCAATGGAGGGACAAGGACATCTGAGCTTAGATCGGAAGCTGATTTTATTGAGAATACAAAGTGTTCATACAGGGTTTACTTGTTTCACATTTATTTAGGGTTCTGTTTTTGGTAACAATTTCTCATTGGTTATACATTCTTCATGACATCAGTCACTTGATAATCATTATCTTATTACAAAGTTTCACAACATGTTTCTTGGTTACTTCTACCCCAAGGAGCAGTTATCTGTGCTTCTCTCTTCCATGGTTTCTGCTTAATTGGGCCTAAGATATCAGGCTCCTTTATCAATTCCATTGTACTCTCTGGCTTATTCTCCATAAGTGAACACTTCCATACCTTGTCTCAAAAGAAAATGAAATTATACAAAAGCTTATTCTTATGTGGAAAAACAAAAGGAAGAA
>QUSF01000011.1:6812781-6909101 GCA_003676055.1 Chloebia gouldiae | reverse complement strand
AGAAAAAGAAAAAGAAAAAGAAAAAGAAAGAGAAAGAGAAAAAGAAAAAGAAAAAGAAAAAGAAAAAGAAAAAAAAGAAAAAGAAAAAGAAAAAGAAAAAGAAAAAGAAAAAGAAAAAAAGAAAAAGAAAAAGAAAAAGAAAAAGAAAAAGAAAAAGAAAAAGAAAAAGAAAAAGAAAAAGAAAAAGAAAAAGAAAAAGAAAAAAAGAAAGAAAAAGAAAAAGAAAAAGAGAAGAAGAAAAGAAGGAAAACAGGAAAATTGTTCTAATCTGCAGATAAAAGTATTCATATTTTTTGGCATACAATATTTTCCTGAAAGCTGATGGGACTGTTTAAGGCAATACCATCAGTAGTTTTCTTCCATTTCCCCCAATAATTATAAATTAAAACAAGTAGACTTTTCAAGTCCCATGTATTATTTTGAAGGAACTAGCTTAATTAGTCAGAAACGTGTAGGATAAATATATTTAAAGAACATTTCATAATAGCAACTGTTCTCATTTCTGTGGTTTAGGCTTTGCTAGTGAAATGACAGCATTAATCTATCCTGTTTTCATTTTTCACAATGTTTTTATTGATTGTATTACAAAGCCTTGGATAATTATGCTAATATATTTGCAAGACCACAATAGTATTCTGAAGGAATTAAATAAAACCATGGAAAATATCTTAATATTTTTAATATCTTAAATATCTTAATATTTAAAGAGCCTTTGCTCTTTTGCTACACTTAATATCTTAAATATCTTAATATTTAAGATATTAAGTGTAGCAAAAGAGCAAAGGCAATGAGGAAGACAATCTGTATTTACATTGTCGAAGGAATTCATTTACTATCTGTAAGAATAACTTTCTTTTGAGTGGAACCTTATGGTTTTGAAATAATGCTTGACCAAGCTGATTACCTTCTATTGTTGGCATGGCTATCAGGGTGGATGAGGAGAGGTGAGTGGATGCTGTCAGCTTTGACTTCAACAAGGCTTTTGACCCTGTCTCCCACAACAAACTCCCAGGTAAGCTCAGCAAGTGTGGGTTAGATGAACGGACAGCGAGGTGGATCTGGCAGAACGGCCGAGCTCAGAGACCAGTTGTGGAGGCTGGCTGGAGGCCCACAGCAGTGCTGCCCAGGGGTCAGGGCTGGGTACAGTCTTGTTCAGCTCATTTATCTATGACCTGGATGGAAGGGACAGAGTTGCCCTCAGCAAGTTTGCAGATGACACAAAACTGGGAGAAATTGCTGATACCCCAGAGAGCTGTGCTGCCATTCAGAGACCTGGACTGGATAGAGAGCTGTGCAGAGAGGAACCTAATGAATTTTGACAAAGGCAAGTGCAAGGTCCTGCACTGAGGAAGAAAAACTGAGACACCAGCACCGGGGTTGCTGACCTGCTGGGTAAGACTCTGCAGGAGTTCTGGGGGTCCTGGTTGACAACAAGCTATCCATGAGCCAGCCGTGTGTCTTGGTGGCCAAGAAGGCCAGTGGTGCGCTGGGGTGCATTAGGAAGAGCAATGCCGGCAGGTTGAGGGAGGAGATCCTGCCCCTCTACTCTGCACTTTGCACTTTACTCGGAGCCTTTGCCTGGAATACTCTGTCCAGTTCCGGGTTGTCCAGTTCAAGAAAGACAAGGAACTACTGAAAAGGGTTCAGTGGAGAGCTACAAAGCCTATTGGGGAACTGGAGCATGTCTTATGAGGAAAGGCTGAGGGAGCTGGGCCACTTTAGCCTTGAGAAGAGGTGCCTCAACAGGTATCTTATCAATGTGTACAATTATCTTTAGGAAAGTCTGGTCCCATCCTCTTGACATTTCAAGAGGAGGGAGCAGACTGTATTCAGTGGTGCCCAGCAACAGGACAAGGGAGAAGGACACAAACTGAAATACAGGAAGTTTCATCTAAATATGAAGAAAAACTTCTGTTTTTTTTGAAGGTGATCAAGCACTGGAACAAGCTACCCAAATATAAGGTGTGGGGTCTCTTTGCCTGTGAGATATTCATAACCCAGCTAGATGTGATCTTGTGCAGTCTGCTCTAGGTGGACCTGCTTTAGCGGGTCACATTGGACTAGATGTTTCCAGAAGTCCTTACCAACCCCGATATTCTGTGATTTTTAATAGATCTTTCCAGAACACTCAGATTTTCAACTAATGCATATTTCTGACAGATTCAATAGAAGTTTATCAAATGTGAATCAGGTTCTGTATTTCACAGGAGGTTTATTGAGATTAAAAGGTAATTAGATTATGTTATCTCATTGCTGTAATTCTCTCCATCCTGTAAGTATCACGTTGCCAATCTTAACATTAAGTAGTCAGTAAGAAATAGCATTTATAAATGTTGTGACACAATACTGATGAAGAAATATTTTGTGAAAACAATATTCCGTTGCTGCTACAAAGTGCAGCTGAAAGAAGAAAATGTACCTTCAAATAGAAGATTGGATTGCAGGTTACTGCAGAAGATGATTAGCTCTTTACCATTATTGTTGATAGAGTACTATTCTGTATAAAAATTAACATTAATATTTAAACCAGATTATTTTAAAATTGAGGTTATAAACAGTGTTTCTTCAATAGATCACAAGCTGTCCTAAGCTATTTTTCATGTCTCACATGACCTATCAGGTATTTATGGAGTGATATAAATTAATTTCTGCTACCCAAAATCTGCTTCTGTCAGCATAGTAACACCTCCAGTACAGTTATATCAATCAGGAATGGTAGCTTAATAGCATAAGGATAAAATTTGAAATGCCAGCATATAGAATGAAATACGTGTGATTAATATTACTAATAAGAAATTATTCTATCAATATATTTGTAGAAGCAGAAGAACTGGAAATGTTTAAATATGTTAATCAAGAAGTACCATATGAGCACACACGTCTTGGTCTTTGATCAATGTAGCCTAATGATCTAAATAGTCTTTTGCAGAAGTCTGCTTACAAAAATTACCACAAGCATTGAATTTCTCAACAATTTAAAAATAAATCTTTTTACCTTCATTCTCCACTGATTTGTTGAACTGCCTCTTTTCAGTGTGCAGATTCAAGAAACAAGCTTGCTACACAAAGCCAATAATGTATTCCTGTCCAAAATCAAATCAAAACATGCAATCAAATAATTGCTGTTTTCCCAGATGTGAAGATGTGATGTTTACAGAGAAAAAAAATACTATTGTGGAAGTGTTGATTAGAATAGTTGTGACTTCTAACAGCCACAGTTCTTTGTGTGTGCTAGCAGGACTACTGCTAAATTTTTAGTGCCTTTGCAGACCTTCTGTTAATGACAGGGATATGGTTGGATATTGCCTATTTCAATTTTAAGCAAGGTTTTGTCACTGTCTCTCTAAGCTTGATGACTCTGATCTCCTTTTATGATAAGATGATCTGCCTGGTGGATGAGGGCAAGGCTGTAGATGTAACCAGCTGGATTACAGCGAAGACTTCAACTGGCGAAGATGGCAGCCCTTGGCTTGGGCAGGTGTATGCTTTGCTAGGTTAAGAACTGTCTAGGCAGGCCCAGAGAGTGATCATAAAAGCAGTTACATTCAGCTGTTGGCTGGTCAAAAACTATGTTCCCTAAGGCTCAGTTGGGCCAGTCTGTGTAGCATCTTTATTGATGATCTGGACAAGAGAATCACATGCAGCAAGTTGACAGATGACACTAAATTGGGAAGAGTGTTGATCTGCTGGAGGGTAAGAAGGCTCTACAGAGGGATTTGGACAGCTGAATTGGTAGCCAAAAGTACAAGGTTCAATATAGCAATGCACTGGATCCTGCCACTGACAGTGTCCTGTTAGGTGACAACAACCCCAGGAAGTGCTTGGAGCAGAGTGGCTGGAAAGCTGCCCAGAAGAAAAGGACTGGGGGGTGTTGGTTCACAGCTGAGCCAAACATGAGCCAAAGCATGCCCAGGTGGCCATAAAGGCCAAGGGCACTGTGGCTTGCATCAGCAAAAGTGCAGCCAGTGTCTCTCTGTGTTCAGCACTGGTGGGGCTACCTCTCCAGTACAGGTGTGGGCCCCCAAAAAAAGATACAGAAGTGCTGGTATGTCTCCAGAGAAGGGCAATAAAGCCACTGAAGGGTTTAAAGAGTAGCTGAAGGAATTGGGGTTGTTTAGCCCAGAGAAAAGGTGTTTCAGGGTTATCACATCATAAAACTGCCTAAAAGGAAATTGTAAAAAATTTGTAGCAGGTCAACCCGTCCTCCCAAGTAACCAGTGACAGAAAAAGAGGAAATGGCTGAACCAGGGGAGGTCCAGGCTGGACATCAGTAAGACATCACTGAAAGAGTGATTAAGTATTGAAACAAGCTGCCTAGAGAGGTGGTGCTCTCACCATTCCTGTAAGTGTTCAAGACATTATTAGACATGGCACTCAGTGCTGTGGTTTAGGTGAAATGGTGGTATTCAGTCACAAGTTGGGTACAATGATTTTGGAGGTCTATTACAACCTTTGATTCTGTAATTTTTACAACACTCTCATAGGTAAACCCAGGAAATGTGAGTGAGGTGAGTGGACAGTGAGGTGATTTAAGAACAAGTTTAATGGCAGATCCCAGAGGGTCTAACTGGAGGCCTCTCACCAGTGGCATCCCAAAAGGTTCAATTCTGGGTCCAGCAAGGTTTAGTTTATTTTAAAATTACACTTAATGACTCTTTCTCACAAAGAACAATATTAGTGTTACAGTTTATTTTACTTTTTTTTTTTCTAGAAAAAAAATTAGGCCAAATTTTTGAACTATTTGTAAATAATTAAAAGACAACATATAATGTATAGTAAAAACTTAGAATTACTTAAAAACAGGCATGGTGGATTAAAACTGAATTAACAAACTGTCAGCCCTTCTAGACTAAATAGAAATAGTGGATGTTACATGTCATAGAATAGAATCATAGAATCATTGAATCATAGAATTGTAGAGTCATGGAATTATAGAATGGTTTCACTTGAGTGTTTAAAGATCATTTGGGGTTTTTTTTGGACAGGGACATCTTCCACTAGACCAGGTTGTTTAGTGTCCCACCCAGCTTGGCTTGAACACATCCAAGGATGGAGCATTCACAGCTTTTCTGGGCAACCTGTTCCAGTGCCTCTCCGCTGTACAATTTTTTACAAATATCTAATTTAAACTACTATAATTTTAAACCCATTGCCCTTTGTCCTGCCACTACATGCTCTTGTAAAAAGCCTCTCTCCATCTTTATTGTAGGTTCACTTTAGGATCTGGAAGGTCACAATTAGGTCACCCCAAAGCCTTCTCTTTTCTGGGCTTAACAATCCCAGTTTCCTTACCCTTTTCTCAGAGGAGAGGTGCTCCATCTCTCTAATCATTTTGGTAGCCTCCTCTGGACTCTCTCCAACAGCTCTCTATCCTGGGCACCCCAGAGCTGGATAAAGCCCTGCAGATGGGGTCTCAGCAGAGCTGAGCAGAGCAGAGCAGAGGAGCAGAATCCCCTCCCTGTCCCTGCTGCCCACGCTGCTTTGAGTCCAAGATATGTTTGGCTTTCTGGGCTGTGAGTGCCCATGGCTGGGTCACATCTAACCCCCATGTTCCTCTCCCGTCTGTTCACCCCAGCCTGTTTTGGTGCTGGGGCTTGCCCTGACCTAGATGCAACTTGATCTTGGTAAACCTCATGAGATTCCATGGGCCCACTTCTTGAGCTTGTCCAGGTGTCTCAGGATTGCATCACATCCTTCAGGTGTCTCAACTGCAGCACTCAACTTGGTGTCCTTTTTGTTTGCAAGTCATTCTGACACCATATCATAAGAAATTAAAAATATGACCTTCATGTAAAAACTGTAAAATGTATTGAAAAGGATAATACAGGAGAATCAGATGTTTTGATGTCAGAGAAGGAATTTGATCTTCCATCTGCCTAATAATACTTGGTATTTTATCAACAAGATGAATAATAAAGAATAAATTTCCTAAAGTTGCAGGTAACATGAAGGAGAGTTTTTCAAGGATGCTGAAATTTGAAAAGATGGGGGAAAAGCAAAACCAAAGAAAAAGGATAAATCTGTTTTTTTTCTCACTTTTCACTAATACAGCTTCCACCATTTATCATTCTTACGGTCAATTTTTTACACTACACTGGCATCCTGTTGAGACTGAAGTCTGTGTGTGTTAGACTGCAGACATATAATACAGACAGGCAGACCACTTGCTCTATAAGACAGGAACAAAAAAGTTTGTGTGAAGCAGAAGATATATTGTAAAAATAATTTTCTGGAAAAGTTCTATAGATCAATATTAAATGTATATTAACTGTAGAAAATTTTGCAGAGATCTTATTTTGGTTTTAAAATTGCTGAAATTCTTAATAAATTACTATTGACTTTCTTGATAAATTACTATTGACAGTGGGATGAAATTTACAGGTCCTTCCATCAAAACTCTGATGAAGAATTCCTATTGTAAAAATTTTTAAGCATAGTATTCGAATTTCAAATTTCATAAATAAGTTTAGAGAACTGAATTGGGTTTTGGAGAAAAAGTTTCCGTATGACTTCTTCCTTGAGAAAGGTCAAGTTTATCTCTGTCTTAATATTACCTTCTTAACTAGTATGATCTACAACTAGCAATTATTAGCAATTACATCACCTTAGAGAGTCTTTAAATCAGATTATTTTAACAGATTCTTTTCTCAAATGTCTTTGTGAATTCCACTTCTGAGATACCTCTTTAAAACTTAAGCTTCTGTACATGCAACATTAATTTCACTTGGTGTTGTCATGTTAACTACTGTTTCTGGACTTCCTTAATTTATCAGAAGCAGTCTGTGTATTATGACCTGTCAAGCTCAAGATTCAAAACTTGTATTTTCTAGCTTGAATAATGAAAAAAGATCCTACAAAAATTGTTCAGATCCCTTTCTACAGGGACATAGTTTCTATATTCAGATAAAACAAATATTTAGCAAAAACACCCTTATGAATGTGTTCTGATGACACCCGAAATATGTAAATTCCTGAATTACGCTGATGGGTTCTTTTCACAATTCTATAGAGGCAAGGGTTGTTATATTTTCATGGAAGATGTATTTTCTTCTCTCTAACTCTTCATGATATACACCTCTACCTACTATCCTACAGGGGCACTAATTTCCTTTAAAAGGTGAGAGTTTTTAGGATTAGATCATACCTCACTTAAACCCACACATAAAAAAGAACAGTGGCATGGTGAAACCTGAAATCTGTCAATATTATTAGCCTATTATTTTTTGGAAATTGAATTAATTAACTAATCTATTTTTAAAGTGTATTGGACAAATCCTCACTTAAATTATTTTGTGATTATGTCAAAACCTTTGCAAGTCAAAGGATTCTTGTGTAACACTTGTCCTACCAGGAAGTCTGTATTCTAATTGTGGCAGATAAGCTAAAATATAAACACAATACTTAACATTTTTTGCAGACTTCCTGGGAGCACTTGCTGTTTTAATAAAAAAAAAAAAAAAGACAAAGAGAATTAAAATGACCTTGCCTCTTTGAATTAGTGAGGGTTGGTGTGTGCAAACATTAAATCAATGGCTGGCATCAACCCTGCTCAGCTGTAACAAGATCTGTAGTAGTCCACTCATAATTTGAGTTGTAAAATATTTGTCTTTTACCAGCATCCAACACCACTTCTATTCTCCTCAGTACCCACTGTGCTAACACCTGTCTCAGCTAGGGCTTCTGTTTGAAGGTGGTTTAATGATTTGGCAGTTGTGCTGCACAGATACGTAGTGCAAACAATAGATTCCTGCAAGACCTCAGGGCTCTTGCACTCCCCATCAGAGTAATGACTGCAAAAAATACATTGCCTTTTTCTTTTTGAACTGCTACTGGGCAAAACTGCATGTACACATTTTAGTTAAACTGACTGTGGGCTTTTGTTTGTTTTCTTGCTTATTTTAGAAACAGATTTCAGATAATACAAGCTAGATATTAAAAGAAGTATACTTAAGTCCATATGTAATAAAGAAATAACCTTTCTGTCTTAAAGGCTTTTTCACTCTGTTTACATTAAGTCATATTTATAAAATGTCTCCAAAAGTGCAATTTCATATTCAGATCTTACTGTATGGATTCCCTTCATTGATCTCATGTATAATAATAGCATTAATTCTAATTTCTCCCAAGTTTTTGTACAGGATCATATCTAGAAGCAAGGAATTTTCTTTGGTTCATTTGGTGGGACTCTTTGTTTGCTTGTTTGAGGATGTTGGGTTGTTTGTTTTCTGGGGTTTCTGTTTGGGTTTTGTTTTTCTGGTTGGTTGGTTTGTTGGTTTTCAGTTTGTTGGGGTTTTGGTTTCTGGGGCTTTTTTGTGAGTTTGTTTTTTTTTTTGTGGGGAGGGGTGGTATTTATTTATATTCAGAAAAAAAGAACAATGATGGAAAAGAAAGTTGCCTGCTGGAATGGAAATAGATGCAAATAATTAATGTGACCACCTGTGGAGAAAGGGAAGATAAAATTGCAGTCAGCATACATGTTATGAGGGGATGAAAACAAAGGAAGGAGAGCAAGGAGGGGTGTGGACAGTTGCAGACACAATTATGACAACATAGAAAAATGTAGGGAGAAAATGGGGTTATTACTTCCTGAATGGAATGTGTTCAACATGCCCAACTTTCCACACATGCTTGGGGGTCTAAAGGGAGGGTGGAATGGAGGCATCATGGCCAGCCTCTGTTAAAAACCTTGCAAGACGGGGAATGTGGTGGTACCTTGTAACTGATAAGCTACATAGCAGCTGCCAACAGAGGGAGAAAAAAGATTTCTTGCAGTTGAACCAGCAACCATATGAAGACCACAGATGCTCATCTCTGTGCCCAAAAGTTATCCAGTGTAATAACATTACCAATCTCCAAGTTACAGCTACCCCCACTGAACATGATGTATTACTAGAATCATTCAAGTTCCACATAAACATAAAAATGAATATAAAAGTAAATTTTAAATGGGAGGAATATAGAGAAGACTACATTGTAACTTTTGGGATCAGTTAACAGGCTGAACCTCACTTCTCCCCCATAGTGGCAATTATTGGGTAAGAACCATCCATGCAGGGTGGATGTCATTTTGAGATAGCTTTGTTAGGGATTAGGCCTTGTAAATATATTGCTTTGATCTCATTTTTGCAACCAGATACAATGACTGGCAATCATCAAACCTTAACTTGTCACAATTTTCTGTTATATTAATAAGGAGTGTTATTCCCTAAACTTGTTACATGTGAGTCCTTCAAGGACACTAAAAGTTTCTGGGAATTAGTAATAGTTGGTTGTTGCAGTCTGGAAAGCAGACTCACTCTTGCTGTTATTGTGAGTCGGATTTTTCCCGAGGCACTGAAAATTAAAGATGTGGACATGGAACCAGTTTTTTCTGTTTGCATGTGACCCTGAAAGTACTAATCAAACTGCCCTCAAATCCAGCAGACTGTTGAGTGAAGGGTCCCCATAATGGAACACTGACTGGATGGTCGGGCACAAAGGTCCCAGCTAACCTGGGGCACTGACAGACTAATCAAATGCAAAGGTTGGGGAAAGTCTCCCTTTTCATGCAATAGACAATTGGTGTAGTCAGCACACTTGCTGTGGATAGATTGCTGCATAAATACAGATGTGGCCCTTCCAAGCTTGGAAGGAGTGGGCTCAAAAATTTTGGAAGGATGAAGAGAAGGTGATGGAATGCATTGAAAAATGTTAGACTAAGCAAAACTCTAAGAGGGTGTGTGCCACACATTTTCTTTGTCAGTATTTGTGTTGAACCCACAAAAAAAGATACATATGCAGATAAAGCTGTATGTCTGCATACTAGCTGCTTTGTATGAAGAAATTTGAAATTATTTCTGAAACTGAAACCTCTCTATTTTTTTTCTTTTTTAGCCTTACTATTTCTCTTTTCATTTTGTCCTTGCAATGTTTCTGTTTAGGTAAGTATCATTTGAGTCTGTATGGACATGTATATTAACAGAAGTTCAATTTTGTCCTCAAGGTCTTGCAACATGTGATCTTTATCTCAATTTCAGCTTCTTCCTTGCAATTCATGCACTCTATTACTGTCTATTCCTCTCCTCTCTGTTCTGTTCCTTCTATTAAACTGCTTCCCACACTTGAAGGTTTCCACTCTGTAAACCAGGAACAATGAATGGTTTGCTTCAACAATCATTGTAATTGTCATCTTTGCAGTCTATTAAGATGTAATTTAGTCTCCATAGTGATTGAATTGAAGATACAGAGGTATACATGTGTGCCTCCATATTTCTTTCTGATTTAAGGATCACATAGAATTGTATGTGTTTGAGGATGACACTCTCAAAATGCCTGATATACACTGGAAAGTAGAGAGCAGTAAACTTCTCTGTCAAAGAAAATCAAACAATTATTATATCTTATGCCCCTTTTCTGTATTTTCTACCTCAATAAATGCAAAGGGGAAAAAAAAAGGATCCAGAAGAAATAAAGAGTGAGTTATATACTATTTCTCATACCTATTCACTTATTCTTCCAAAAAACTTTACACTTTTTTCCTAAAAATAGGGATTTTTACCTCAAAATGAAAATATTAAAGGCAGTTCCACTTCCTTCATCCCCTCCTTTAATAATAAAATAGCAAGAAAGTTTGTGGATGAATGGATAGAATATAAATTATTTATTAAAAGTCATAAACACACAACATGTAATTCAAGAGATGTTGTACAAGAATCTATATAATTTAGCATAATGCAATGACCTGCATATAAATAATACCTCAAAGACCAAGAGGAGACAGAAACAAAGGAGGCAGCTACTTTCAATCTAAATAATAAGAAAAAATATTAGAAAATTATAACAAAGTCTATTTTGTCCCTGGTCCTTGAAATCATGGTTATAGATTGTTTTAATATAATTTAAAGTAAAATCTGATATATAATTTCTGTTTACAGATATGAAATTAGCTTTTCTTGAAATATCTGTTATTAGACCCTGTGTTTAAAATGCCTAATAGTGTGCCTCACTCTTCTGAATCTCTTTCTGACTAAAAGAGTCAAAAATTAATACTGAAGCAGGTGTGTTTACTTATAGTAAACCTAATGTCTTCCAAGTGCTACACTGCAATTTAGTGTTCTTACAAAAGAAGCTGTTTGAATATTTACAATCTCTTTTTTACCAGCTTCTGTCTGCAATACTTGAGATTATATTCTTCATGTAAGAAAATTTTGTGGGCTTTAGTATCTCATAGGAATATTTACATTCTAAATCAGTAAAGTTATTTAAGTCCCTGTGTGCCCTTGAGGGACAAAATAACACTCATCTTGAAGTGACTGGGAATATTTTCATGCTTAAAAATATACTGAAGTGTTTTCTTGTCCAGGAATCCTGAATTGTAGTCTTTCTGTGGAAGTGAACAAATGTTTAAATTGCTGTCAGAGAGTCTGACTTTCTATCAGACTTTCTATTGATACTGCATTCAAATTAAATCCTGTGATTATTTTGGAATATAAGGAATCTTGCTATTAAACAACATTTTAAAACAGAAAAATCACATAAATCATTGCTCACATTTACAGAATCAATTAGGTTGAAAAAGACCTTTGAGACCATCGAGTCAAACCTATGACAGAATGCCACCTTATCAACTATACCAGCATTAAATCATCACATCCAATTTTTTCTTAAACATCTCCTGGGATCATCTTCCAATCCCCAATCACTCTTTCTGTGAACAGATTCTTCCTAATGTTCAGCCTAAATTTCCTCTGATGCAGCTTAAAACTGTGTCCTCTTATCCTGTTACTACTGGTTGCCTGGGAGAAGATACTGACCCCTGAATCCAGGGGTTGAATTAAAGCCTTTAGAGAAATCCAGATATTTTAAGCCACACAGATATAAAGTAGAACTGTAGGTTTAAGGGTTTAGTAAATAGAAGTGTAAGTTATAGTTTTAAGTAAGCTTAAGTTTTAGGTTCTAAGTAAGTAGAAATATATTTTAAGTGCCTTAAGAAACTCTATTAACTAGCAAAGGCCCTAAGGCCTCGTTAAAAGTTCAGCAACTTAGCTCTAGTCATAATAAAAACATAGCAAAACCTTTCCACTAGAATAGATAGAATTTTTCACATGAAACGGACAAAACTACACACGTAAATAGATAGAACTATTCATGTAAATAGATAAACTTATTCACATAACCCTTAAGTAAGAAAACAGGTAGTACATTTGTGTAAATAGATAATATTATATACATAGTTTTTTAGCTAAGAACTAACACTACTTTCGCACTAATTTCATACATTAGAATCAAGTTCAGATTGGTTTAGAAAGAATGTTTTAGAATCATGTTTTTAGCTAATTGGATATTTTACAAATAAGAAGTCCTGTAGAGGGATATGTCATCATTATCAACCATCACAGCATCAATGCAAGAAGAAGAAAGAACAAAGAAGAAAAGAAAGAAAGGCTACAGTCCTTGCTGCTGCTTGGGACATCGGACTCTGTGCCTGAGAACAGCTGCTGCCTCTGCTGCTGCTCCTGCATGGAACCTGGGACTCTATACTAGAAAGCAGCCCTGCAGCTGCTGAGCTGCTTGGGACTCTATATTAGAAAACTTCTAACATGAAATTCAAGCATCTCAACATGCTTCCCAAGCTGGGGAGCCCAGAACAGGATACTGTACTCAATGTGGGACCTAACCTGCGCCAAGTACTTTCCTGGTCCTGCCAGCCACACTACTCCTGATAAGGGCAAGGAAAAATGCTGAAAATGTTAAGTCTATGACATGCACATTAGGGCTGCAAATGCTTGTTCAGACACATAACTTTCATTTTAAAAAATTTGCAATCAATTGAAAACCCTAGATGTTTCATACATTTTTTTTTTCTTTAAGCTACATTTAATTTTTAAAGAACTGTTTCTAAATATGCAACCAAAAGAGACTTACTTAGCGTCAGATCAAACTAAATATTCCATTTCATCCCTAATAATTTTGACCACTGAAACTCTTTTCTTATAGATCCAGGCAGAGAGCCAGCCAGGGAGTCAGGACTTTTAACCCTCCCTTGAGAAATAAAAACTTTATAAAATTTTACTCCTCCTCAGCTTAAAAGAAAAAAAAAAAAAAGACAGCCTGAAACCTAAAATATTAAAAAAAAAATTCTAGGTAGAAGAAGATGATAAAGTAGCTTCTACATAGACTTTTTCTTATTAGCCATAAACTGAACTAATTTTCTCCTCCAAGAAAGAAAAACTATATTTTAAGAAAATGCTAATGAGCCAAAAAACCTACTTCAGCAGCTAAAAAAACACAGAAGTAAAGCAAACAAAGAAAAGTTAAAGAATTTTGTAGTAATACCCCGTCTTCAAAAAAAAAAAAATCTCTGTTCCTAAAACCCCCAGCCCCAGAAAAAAAAATGAAAAAACTATAGTCCCAAAAAAATAAAAAATAAACTGTTGTTTTTTTCCCTCTTAGTAAAACATCCTTACAAAAAATCCTAAAAACAGTCTATCCATCCATACATTAATAATAAGAGCACTGTACATAAAACAAAAGTCACACTAACAAAACTTTTTTTTCTCCAAGCAGTGCCATATATAACATAGAAACACAAAAAGTCACAGCTATGTTTCCTAGAATTCTATAGTACAAGAGAGACTTCTCTCTCCCCTAATAAACTTAATATTTATTATAGTGAAGAGTCCAAATATATCTCACTGTAGTTTGTTAAAGTTAAATAATAAAAAGAAGAATGTTTTAAAAAAATTTCATTTTAAATCTTATACTTTTCTTGTTTTTTCTTTTATAGTAGTTATAGTGTTAGTAAAATAAAGTTCTTTTCCTTTATTATTAAGTTTAAGCCTGCTTTACTCTATTCTTAATCACATTTCACAACATTCAACTAAAAAGTTACATTTTCATAAGAGCACTAGCATTGTGCCAGTATCAAACCATAACACCCTGTCTAGAAAGAACTCATACAATTTTTTTTTTACTTTAAGCTACATTTGATTTTTAAAGAACTGTTTCTAAATATGCATCCAAAAGAGACTTACTTAGTTTCATATCAAACTAAGTATTTAATTTCAGTCTATGATAAATGAATATGATTCATGCTAACAATTGTAACTATATCAATATTTTAGAAAATATTTGTTAAAAATTAATAGAGGAAAAGAATATGTAATTAGTGTCGTGAAACAGATGTTCTCAGATGTTCATGAGAAAATAGGATACAGGATGTAGTTTGAGATAAATAAAATCCCAAAATGGAATAGGCCTCAGATAATTAAAGGATCGGCTTTGACATGGACAAAATTGGAATGATTCCAGGTATCTATGCAATAATAAGGCTTATTTTTGGAATATAATCTGGCTTCTATAACACAAGACTTTGGGTGCATGTGCAGCCTGTGGGGTTGCTCAAAGGACAGTGAGGACGATGAGAAGCCTTCGTCAGAAGCCACCACCGAAAAGCCAAGACCCTTAGGAACAGGGGGAGCATGCACTATGCACTAGATGGTGAGGATCGAAAATAGGAGGAGATTTACGGAAAATATCGATTAACTTGTATTAGCATACAGCATATAAGTGTAGCTGGGATTTCTTTTGCCTTTCTGCAGGAGTCAGGGTGAGAAAAATTTTTCTGGGGTGAAGGAACATCTCTGGCCTCTCAGGGTCCCTCTGGATGTCGTTGATTCCCCTAGGTGTGTTCAGCACCACCACTCAGTGACAATTTTGCAGTGCCATCAGCAAAGTTGCTGAGGATGCACTATATCCCACTGTCTGTGTTACTTAAAAAGGCACTAAATAGTACTTGTCCCCATAGAGTCCCCTCTTCAGGAAGGCCACTCATCGAAAAGCATCCACCTGGATATTAAGCCATTTACTGCAGCTCTTTGGAAGCAACCACTCGCCCAACTTCCTACCCATGTAGCGATCTATCTGCTAAATGCATATATCTTGCAAATTTAGTAATATTGTGAGGGAGGGGACCATGTCAAAGCCTTACAGAAGTAAGAACAGATTAGACCAGTTGCCCTTACCCACCAGGGCAGTCACCCAACTGTAGAAGGCCATCAGCCTTCACAAGAGGCAATTTGTGCCTGACTAAGGTATCCCAGTGTGGGATGTCACACCATGTAAATGTGTCTCTTTATCTGCCTGTCATCCATATGACCTGGTAGAGCTTCCAGAAGGATCTGCTCTGTAACATTTAGCGGACTTAGGTAAGGCTGACTTCTTCTGACTGGAGTAACATGCTGGTGTCTGAAAGTTTTTATTTTCTTTCATTACAAGATTCTTCTGACTGTGACTACATAGGTAGTAGTACATTTCTTTACAGTGTCTGCCATCCTTTCACAAATATTATACATCTCTAATTGTATTCCTATTGTAGTATGAGTATTATTTTGTAGCTTCTTCATTTGTTTTCAGCTTAAATTAAAGATCATTGAGCATACTTTTCAATTTGGCAGGACCATCGGTTGTTTGTATAATTAATTAAGCCTTTTGTTATTTTTTTTTTAAACTCAAGCCCAACAGGTCTCACTGAATTAAACTGCCACTCAATCACAGAGCAAATTCTTCCAGAAATTAAAATCCTGTTCTGCAAAGACAAACAAATCTTCATCTGTTTCCTTAGATTGCTCTTGTGTCTGTCCCTGCCACTCTTAAAATGAGAAAACAGGAATTTCTTCTTCACAAATCAGTGATTTTGTTGGGCTTTTTAGATAAACACCTTTCAAATTGAAACATTCCTGTCTGGCACTAACAGATTAAATCCTATATGAAAGAGAAAGCATCTCAGAGATTGCTGCTATATTTCTGAACTATTCTGTAGGAGTAAATCAACTGAGACAAGTACTGGTATAATGTGGAGAAGGAAAAGGGTACATATCTTTACATTTGTTTTGTTGTCTGGTTATAGATATCTATTTTATAATCAGAAAAATGGTCAGTGTACATAATTTACATTGAAAAATACTCAGGAATCAATTATTGTAACAGGTACAAGTGAAATTAGCAATTTACTTATCTATAAAATTTTCAGAATTATTTCAAGCTGGAAGCCAGCCTTCCTTTCTTATTTTGGTTTTTGCTATACTGCTGGTCTCTCCTGAATAATGCAGAAGCATTATTGTGGGCAGGAGTCAATCATTTTGAAAATTGAGAAAAGTGCATTTTTAGTGGGATGGGTGGGGAAAATGTACTGTAGCTTCATAGGACATGCCAAAACAAGGTTGCATTGATTTCCGTGGTCCCACCACTCCAGCTCATTGACTTCAATTGGAGTTTTGCTTCACTAAGGATTCTGCGATCAGGTACTTCATTTGAGGAAAATGGATCCATTTTTCAAATTGTCACTGTGTGCTTGGGAAGGTCAAAGCTGTATTTTAGGTAAGCTAAACTAAAGAAGACTAGAGCTGTGGGAAAGAGACAATGAGAACAAGAAAGATAGAAGAGAAGGGAGGTAGAAAGGGTGTGCCTACTTCCTCTTCTCTTTGAGTTCCTTGGAAGACGTTATCAGGGATCTACTTGGTTTGTTTTCACACATTACTACTCCTGATATTTAATGTTTCCAAGACAGTAGAGCACAATAATGGCTTTATTTTGCTGCTTCAACAGCTTTAGCAGTTATTTTTCTGTTAATGATTAACATTATTCATCTTAAAGTGTGGTCTAAAAATGTTCCAAAATCATTACCCGTAGCTCACAACTTTTTAAGAGTTCTGACACCTACGTTTCAGATTGTGAGTGTCAAGTCTGTCATAATGACAGTACCAAGCCTTTCACAGCTCCATGCCCACCTGGCTAAAGGAAAAACTGATGAGGCTGAACATGTAGTACCAGCAATGCATGCACAAGCATATGCACGTGCATATCTACACGTAAATAGGGAAAACTGCACAGGTCCACACAGGCAGAAACCACAGCACTCTCAGAGACACAGCTAGGACTTGCAGCCTTATCCTTGCCACTGGTACAGAGACTTTTCCCACTGGTACAGAGGAACACACATGCACACACATGCATAAGTGTGAATCTCCTGGCAGCTCAGCTTAGATACAGAGTCTCCAGTGACTTCCCTGGGTCTTTCTGTCTCTCTTTCACACCCAAGCATACACACATAGATGTACACTCATACACCTGTGCACCAGCTACTAGGTCCCTCAGCTGAGGAGCATCACAGTCCTTACAGTCCAAGGCTTGGACCCTTGGTCCTTTTAGGGGCCAAACCACCTCTGTGCATCACCTTCAGAGGCACCCACAGCCTGGTCCTGAGTTGTGCATTTGCTGGGGATCACATACAGGCACAGACAGCTATACTGGCTACAGGGCTGACACATGGACCCTGTCCCACAATCCCCTCTCACAAAATATGGAACAGTGTTCCTTGTCCAGAAAACAGGAGAGAGAAGATAGGGTGGATCATGCAAACAGGGCGCTGGGCACAGCCCTGTGAGTACATTGGCCTGCTTCCACATCTCTGGCCCTCTGTACCCCCATTCCCCTCAGTTTTGCCACACTTTCTCCTCCTCAGACTACCCTGATTCTCACCTCTCCTGCTTCTGCTGCATTCCCTTCACATCCCACAATGACTCTTGTGCTATATCCTGCAGCTCATGAAGTGCCCACACCCCCAAGCAGTGACCCCTCAGTTTGTGGAGAGACCTGTAGAGATCCCAGAGCTTCACAGTGCTGGATGTACCCCAGTCCAGGGGGCTGGAGGGTGACTGGACACCCTGGGGATGAGCCAGGGGGGTGCCGGGGCACTGCCTGGTGTGCAGGGAGCAACACAGTGGTGTCTCTGAGATCCTTCATGGGGGTGGTTATATTGATGTCATCGTTTCTCTCTGCTCCTTGGTGCTCCTTCTGTGAGAATGAGTTTTATCATCACATAACCTTAAGTTCCCCATATATTATGTCACTATCAGAGAGGTTAAGGTTGGAAAAAACTGCTTTAAACTCCTCCAAAAAAAACCAACTTTGCTACATATTGTTTAGCATTACTTTAATCACCCACATTGGGATCACTTATGATGTGGCTTTCATCACATCCTTTAGGAAATAACTTTTCTTTCTTTTAATTATCCATTATTTTATTAGTATAATTTTAACTGTGTGTTTTTTGTGTTTCTTTCTTTGTTCAGAGTACTTTTGTTTCACCTCCCCTCAAAATATCTCTCATAAACCCTTTTCTTTTTTTAGTTCCTACACTTAACTGAACTCTGTAAGTTTAGTTAAGAGCAGCCATGCACAGAATTTAATCACTGCTATTTATGCTGGCATTATAACAACAAAAATATATCGTATTTTTTACAGGATTTTGAATAATTTTATATGAAAAAAGCTATGAATGGATAGGATTAATCCACTTTGGCTCCCTCGGGAAAAGAAAAATGTTTTTTTTCTTATTATATATGCTAAAGTATAAACAACTTTGGAATAAAATATTTTTATTGGACTTAAATGTAAAATATTGTACTTGTAAATTGTCCCATCTTCACATTCTACTCTTTATTCAGAAAATCTCTACCTGGACTTCATTTACCAAGATGTGTTGATCTGTGTACAGTGCCCTCTTGATAAAAGGCAGTTATTCACCATGGATCTGAGCTTTAAGGTACTCTATATCACTTTCTTGCACACTAAACATGCATTTTATATTTGCTAAATACTGATAATTGCACCCTTCAAATCACCCACCAGATCACAAAACCCCCCTCAGCAATTATAAGGGCATATATCAGCAAAAGAGCAAATTAAGTTGATGGCATATTTCTCCATATTTCTGTATGTAAGTGGTACATACAGACAGCTCAGAATCAGTGTGTTACCAGTGGACTCTTTTTGATTTGTTGTTAGTTGTTATAATATAATTTTTTTCCAGCTGCTGTTTAACAACATGGATAAATGAAGCTGGAGGACATTTCTCTGTTCACCTTACTGGAGAGCCACTTGCATTCTGAAAGGAGCCTATCTGAGTCTCCTCCTTATTGTGGAGATTAAATGAAGTAGTCCTAACCTCATTACACCAATACAGAAGATATGTATACATAAATATAATTATATATAAAAATGTGTATTACTTATATGTAACAGGTAAAAATATTGAGCCACTAAGTAGACTAATCATTCTTCAAGATTAACTATATTCTATTGTTTGTCTCCAGATTGTGTTGTTTATTTGTGGAATATATTGCTCTTAATTTTAGTTATGATCAGCAGACAGCCAGAACATTAATGAGCTATTTCAGTTACTCTTTCTGGATTTAATGCAAAGAAAGGTGACTCTTTGGCATATTTTCATGACAATTACTCAAGGCAACAATAGACACTTGTAATTTTTGTAGAATAACATTTGAATCTTCAAGCTGTCAAAGTATCATATAGTTCTTTAATTTTTCTTTCCAAGTTTAAATGCCTTCTCTGTAAATGCAAGGTAAGAATGGTGATCCTGATATGGAATAAGCTGAGTTATTCAGTGAGCTCTTCATGTCCACTGGCAGTCAGGATCCCTACTTGCCTCAAGTTTTTGATCTTCTGGTTGGGGGCTGGGTGAGTGAATTTCCTTCCACTACAACCAAAGAACTGGTTTGAGACCACTTGGTGAAGCCACTTGTTCACTCTTCCCTCTACCCACAGCTGGGTAGAGAAGGAAAAGAACAAAAACAAAAACAAAAACAAAAATAAAACTAACTAACAAACAAAAAAAAACACAAAAAAACCCCAAAGAGCTTGTGAGTTGAGATAAAGACTGGGAGAAAAACATTCCAAAACAATCTCCACTTAAAGGTACAAAGTGAATTTATTGCTAACAGAGTCAGAGGAGGATAATGAAAAGTAAAATAAGCCCTTAAAACCACATTTTCTTCCCTCAGCCCCTCTCTCCTTCCCACCAACAGTGCAGGGAGACAAGGGTTTTGTCACCCTGATTCTTAAGATTTTCTAAAGCCTTCTGAGTTTTACATTCTGTTAGAAAACTTTCCCACACAATTTCTGTAAACAACTTATTGTTTTGCATTCCTTCATGGGGGTGGAGAAATTTGATGTACTGGTGGTTTCTCCAATGTCTTTGGAGAGGTGGCCCATTCAGCCCCAATCCACTGCCACCTTTGGAAAAGTATAAAAGTTGGAGTCAGAGAATAAATTTCCTTCTTCTTTACCTTGCAGTAGCAGTGACTCGTGTTGTGCTTTCACGTGTCCTATAGCGACAGGGTTTTAGTCAGTTCATCACTCAAGGTTTTCTTCCAGTGCTCAGGGAGAGATGTCATTCCCCTGTGAGGGTCTGGGGTCCCTCCCATAGGAGACAATACTCCATGAACTTCTCCAGCATGGCTCCAATCTCAGGAGCAGCAGCACTCCTGAAGCTGCTGCAATGTGAGTCTCTCCCACAAGCACACAGTCCTCCCAAAAATTGATGTGGCATGGATCACTCTTCAATGGGGTGCAGTCATCCAATGACAGACTGCTGCACCATGGAAGCAGGGCCCCCTCTCTCCACCAGGTCTCCCAGTGGACCACAGCCTTCTCCAGACAACCACCCTCTCCAGCATGGGCACCTCCCTTACGGGCTGTGGGTGGATCTCTGCATTGCCCATGGATCCCCATGGCCGGCAGGGGCAGAGCTGCTTCACCATGGTTTCACCACAGCCTGTAGAGGAATCTCAGCTCTGATGCCTGGAGCACCTCCTCCCTCCTTCTGCACTGACCTAGGTGGTACCATGCTGTTTTCCTCACACGTTTTCATGTCCTCCTCTTCTCCAGCTAGAAAAAACTGCGCATGCCCACAATGTTTTGATTTTCTTCCTAAATAAGTCATCAGAGAAGCATTACCAACCTCTCTCATTGGCCCAGTTTTGGACAGCAGCATGTCCATCTTCAGAGCCATCAGAGATTGGCTCTGCTGAACATGGTGGAAGCTTCAGCAGCTTCTCACATGTTCTGCTTTGAAAGCAAAACCAGTGAGGGACTCCAAGTCAGAAATATAATTTATTAGGAAAAGGGAAAAGAAACACAATACATGCAATAATAGAAAAGAAAAATCACTGACAGAGTCAGAAAATAACGTTACACCCCTTTGGCCAACGTGTTGGTAGCAGTCTAAATTGGAGTGGCTGCAGTCCTCTTGGAGTGGCAGATGTGGTTCTGTTGGAGCAGTGGTCCTGTAGAAAAGGTGTAGTTGGTCTAGTGGGAAACCACACCTGTGTCTTCTTGGAAACCTCTGGGAAGGCTGACTGCTCTGTCCCAGAACCCCAGGATATATCTAGGTGGGGATGCTCAGCTCCTCTCCCGGGGCAGAGCATCTCACCATGGGCTGATGTCATTCTGAGTCAGGGGTGGGTCCTTGATCCCCTGTTAAACAGAGCTGGCTCTGGAGGGAGTTATCTCTGAGCCATGTGGGAGACATTGATGGGCCCATTAACAGGAGGTGAGGAAAACTGCCCAGAGGACAACTGCTGCACAGATGGTACTAGAAAATATCTTGCTTCTCAGTCTGGGACATCACAGAAGCCACCTCCATGGCCCTCCAGCTACAAAAACCAGGTTGTGCAAAACCAGGCGATGCGATGCTGAGTGGTGCTCAGCTGGTGTGTGAGTGTTGACACAACAGAAGGAAGGGATGACTTAGGGACCTGCATAGATGAAAAGCATAACATGAGCCAATAGTGTGGGCTTAAAGCACAGAAAGCTGAACCTGTCCTGGGCAGCACCAAAAGAAGAGTCACCACCACGTCAAGGTGATTCTCCCACTTTGCTCTTGTTTTGTGAGATAATACCTGGATTAGTGTGTCTAGGTTTGAGGTCAACAGATCAAGGATGTAGGCCTGTTAGAGTAGGTGCAGAAGAGGGCCACTAAGAGCACTTCTGTCATGTGAAGACAGAGTAAGAGAGCTGGGTTTTTTCAGTGTGGAGAAGAGAACGCTTTAGGAAGATTTAATTTAGCCTTTCGTTACATTCAGGGGACTTAGAGAAAAGAGGGAGAAGGACTTTTTACACAGGCAGAAAATGACAGGAGAGGGGGCAGAGGTTTTAACTTGATGGAAGACAAGTTTAGATTAGATGTTAGGAAGAAATTCTTTACTCAGATGATAGTGAAGTACTGAAACAAGTTGTTCAGTGAAATTAAAGGTGTCCCATCCCTGAAAAGTGTTGAAGGCCTGGTTGAATGGGTCTATAACCAACCTGGTCTAGGGAAAACTGTCCTGGCTCATGTTAGAGGGAGTGGACCTTTAGGGTCTCTTCCAACCAAGGCAATTCTGTAAATCTGTTATTCTTTGATTCTATTAGTATCAATGGAGGGTTAGAAGGATTTGCGAGCTTCAGCAAAGCTTTCCAAATAGCTATTTTTGAGGCAGGTGTTAACTTTTGTCAACACTGTCCAGAAAATATGTTTGGGGCTCAGTCCTTTGGGTGACAAACACATTGGCTCTGTTACAGTAAAATAGAAAACACATGCTTAAAATTAGGATGCTCATAAATTCTTTTCCAAATGGCAGGATAGAAGATGGGCACTTTCAGGGTAAAAGTTTGTGTGAAAATAAGGAAGCGGAGGGGAAGGAAGGGAGGAGAAGGAAGTTTACTGATTTCTAATCAGTAAATTTATATATGTAAAGCATTTAATAATTGCAGATTGACAATCAATACTATTTATTATATGATATATCATTTGATAAAATTAAAATTAATATGGGATAAAAATATTATCATGTAAGCTTACAATGCATATCTTAAATGTTACATGTATACATAACATGTCACTTACCAACTCACTGATATCCAGTGTCAGGTAAGGGATATCCCAGCAACTGGAGATCACTACTGCTGAATCAGCTGCATGGGGGGAGAGCTCAATGGACCCTTGTGCCTGCAGGTAATTATAGAATTAAATGGCTGGTTTTCTGTCAGATTTTTTTCTGTGTACATGAAGTTTTGAATGCTTATAGGTCTGGTATGCAGCCAAACCATTTTGGGGTCTTGGTGCTGCATTATAGATAGCCAGAGTCACCAAGATTAACTTCAGTTAGGTCCTCCTGATGAGTGTCTGCCTTGACAGGAGGAGTGCACCCATCACACGCTGCTCCAAAGTAATTGGATGATTTCTTATGATTTCTAGATGTACATTCTAGCTTCAGTAATTCTGTGATTCTGTGAATTTGTGTAGTAAGATACGCATTTGTCCTCATGTTCACCAGCTTTTCTTCATAAAATATGCCCTCTTACTGCCTAAGTCATAGTGTCCCAGCTCCTCTTGGCATTACTTTGACAAGTCCAGCTCATTACTCTGCTGTATTCCAGCCAGGTAGCTTTCTCTGTTTCCTCCCATGGCTATAAGCCAGACAAAAACCTTTGGGAATTTCTTGGGAGAGTGATTTCCATGTCTGCATTCCTGCACCTGATGTGTCAGTTGCTCCTGGCTGGCAAAATTAGTACTTGGAAGAGAAGTTCACTTAATTACTGACTTACAGGAAAGAATGCTTAGTCATCTAGGAGATATGGTGATTATACACTGAATCTTGAGGTTAGCAAGGTGTACCCATGGCAGATTGTTTAAGCCTTCTGCTGTGCAGTTGTGAAAAATTTTCAATGGTATTGGCAAACAGAATACCCAGAGTTTTATAATTTACAGATGTCAACAGATTTTTCACAGAGGGAAGCTACTGAAAGGCACATTCCTCTTTATGTCAAATTTCAAGTCTTAATCCTAATTATATTTCCATTTATTAAATAAATTTTAGTAATTATATAGAGAAAGCAAAGTTGCTTCCCTTAATCCTGCTCAAAAGTATGGCAAAATTATGTTGACTAAATATAATTTTCAACAAGGCTGGCACCTTGAAATTAATAGTTTAATTTTAATAATAAAGTGTAGGACAATTCTTAACCAGTGAAAATAGCTTTTAAACAAAGAAATGCTGGGCATTTTCCAGCTGTGCTAGCCAGGTACCTATGAAAGACAAAGACAATAGGAGAGGAATTCAGAAAGTAATGAGTAAATTCAGGCCTAAAACTTTCAGGAAGATCTTGAAGCACACATCTAACTATATGAAGCACATGGCTAAGGCTAATGTCATAAAAGCTTGCAGCAGCTTATAAATAAATGTCTAACAAAAAAAGGTTATGACAAACTCCTTACCTGAAGTAGATTTGTATTGTAAGCTTACATGATAATATTTTTATCCCATATTAATTTTAATTTTATCAAATGATATATCATATAATAAATAGTATTGATTGTCAATCTGCAATTATTAAATGCTTTACAAGTAATGTTTCAGAGCACTTCAAACCAAAATTTTAAAACATGACTCCTGAGACTTACTGAAACCAACCTGCCAAGCAAACAGATTTCCTGTCTGCTGATTTTAGCAACAATTTTGAGAACAAAAGTAATGGATGCCATAATTTAATATATCAACATGTCATAAGTCAGATTTTTGCATTAAAACAGATGTCCTGCAATACTCCAGTATTTGTCAGTCCTGTGTGAGAGAAAACATGTGCCTAGAAGAAAGTGATAAATAAGAGTAAGCACCCATTTGCACGTTTAAATATCCATATTTAAATTACATTAAAATACTTTGATGAATAAAAATACTGTTGTGTGGTCCAACTAAAAATGTGTTCAATTTGATTGGCTGATTTGGGTGTGTTCTCCATTATTAATGTACCCTTAGGAGATTCACCCATACAAAAACATAAAATGCAACCTGAAATGGTTCTGAAACTCATATCATCATGCTGCTCAGCTGAGTGAAAACTTCCTACTTTGCTGTGTTTGTTTAATTAAACACAAAGTAGGTCCTGTCTGGAGTATACAGAGAACATCCTCAATGTAAATATCACTTTTTTAGCAGACATTTTTCACTACCATGACATGAATATGATTCTATTACCCTGGTATCTGTTTTCAACACTGTGCTATAACTTGTTTCATAAAAAGTTTGCAAACATTTAAATTTAAAAATGTCTTCCTTTGTGTTCATAATGTCTTGAAGTTAAAAAACACTATACATGCAATTTAGAAAAAGAATATAAAGACAAAAAAGTCCAAACCTCAAAACTGTGTGTTTCATAATCATCTGCCCATTAAATATGATAAATCTTACTATTTCTCATCTCTGCTTAATCAATGTGATGTAATTGCAATTCTGTTTTCACTTACTGTGATTTACTTAGTGTGCTTTGATTTATGGCACCAGAAATTTGTTTAGTTAATGGAATATTTTAATTTACCATGCATGATGGAACACAGTGTTATATCTGTGAATTATGCAGTGAATATCTGTATTGTATTATATTATTGTTGAGAACCAGCCAAACTATGAAATCAAAAGGAAATTAGTTGTATAAGCATCTTATTTTAGGTATCTCTGTCCTACTACACTGAAGATCTTGCAACACGAATAACAAAATGAAAATCCTATTTAATGTTGTAAGTTAACACATCTTTCTGCTTAAACATCTTTACAAAGACTATGCATGACTGGGCTAAGTGCTGCAAATCTAAAGCTACTTATAAACTTGCTTTACAATGGGGCTATGAATTCACAGCGATTAATAATTCTCAGATTTATGAAATACGTGTATCTTTGCAAAACTTAAATTCTTATTATACTATCTTCAAAGTCTCATTCAAACAATGTAGGTGATGTTGGGGTGTATAGATAAAGCATGATGTGAAATAAATTTCTCATATGATACCTGAAAAGCAGCAGATATACAACCAGGCAAGTATTTCAGGTTATAAAAGAGAAGGATTATGACAGCTCCTCCTGTAGGGTATTTTTTAACTGATTCTAAGCAGTATCACAATAACAAAATCAGAGAACAGGTGTCACTAAAATAATACCAAAAAGTTCTAAAATAAATTAAAAAAAAAAAAGTCCTCTGAATTAAAGAGTTCTATAATATCTGGGGTTCAGGGTCAATGCTATTCATTTGCAGGGGTTATGAAAAACAGACTATAGTAGGAAAACAGTTGATGTTTGTGTTTCTAAATTACACTTTGCCAGATTATTTTTTAAGTTTGAAATTATTTTATCAAATATTAAATATATTATATATTGTATGTGCATGTAACTAATTTATTATATATGTATACTTGTATATATACACTAAATGTAAATATATGACTTATATATAAACAGATTTCCATATTTTATGCCCTGGACATCAATGGCACATAATTTTAAGTGTTTTCTGAGAGGCACTTTTTAATAATTTCTTAAAGCAAAGAAAAAAATTAACAAGCCAAATTATTCACATTATATACTAGAAGCAGACAACTAAAGCATAACTCATGGTTCTGCAATGTACTTTTACAGTGGTTTCCAAAGGAGCTTTAATTTCTAATTTAGATACTTGAAATTACCTTTAACACACTCCCCTAACTAACCATTATGAGCAGACTTTTTTAAGTCTGATATTGTGTCAGCATTGGCCTAGAGTTATGACTCTGCTGATTTGGACAAACCCAGAATAATGTGCCTTCCTCCCGTGCCATTAAATTCATGGCTTACCTATACTTTATTAATATTTTCAAGCCTTACATTCTGGATATTAGTGTGTGATAAACAGGAGTAAGCAGAAATCTTCTGTCCTAAGAAACTGAAATGAAACACCAGCTGATTTTTTAAAATTCTTACTGAGTAGACTTCTTAAAATACTGACATTGTTAATTTGTCCATTAGACCAGCTAGCAAGAGGAAGCCTATACAGGCTGTGCTAGAAACTTCCATTTGTTATTTCCTGTAATTATTTAGAAAAGTATTTGTATTTTTTTAAGTCAGACATTGCAGAGGTGAGAATATTTCCACAAACTGATAACTGTATTTTTGTGGAATCATACAGCTTGTGTCACAAAATAGCCCAAAACACATTCCTTACTGTTGGTAGACCATCCTGATGTTATTTCTGATGTTAATGAGTGAGTTGAGCTTGCAAAAAAGTCGTGCTGACCAAGTCCTGCTTGGTAGTTATTAAGGTAAGGCTGACTGATATTCAGAAGAGATTAATGAAGGCAATATACTGTAGTCATTGTATCTTCATTTCTTTCTATTGTGTGATGAATTTACAAACAAAATCAAATTATACTCAGCTTAATATTTAGAATTTTGAAATTTATTATGAATCTTATGTTTTATTTTCCGGAAAGGGTACTGCAACTGTTATTTAAATTAACCATTTTGGGAGTTTAGATAAACTACCATAGGCTGGAGTTCCTAGTCTTGCCATGACAGTTGCAATGACAGGACCAGAAAGTAGTTGTGTTTTATTGCTAAAATAGGTCAAAAGAAACAGATATGTAAAAAAAAAAAAAAAACCAAAAAAAAACCAAACCAAAACAAAAACCCCACAAAACAAAAAACCCCCAAAGATTCCTTGCTCCTTATTGTGACTATAGCTGTGTTGTTTCAGTTCTTGAAGTAATTTATTCCTAATAACAAAATGTTGTTCTCATGGAAAAGTATATTCTCATGGAAAAGTATATTTTGTTTTCTGCATGGAGAAATATTAATTAATCTGCTTTCCTTCCTCCTCTTTTGTGTTCCTAAGAATTTGATACCTCTTCATAAACCTGGAGTAGAAATATCTTGCTTCATTAAGATCAACTACACAACTCTACTTCTCTTTAGATTTTGCACAGTCTGTATAGAATATTTTCAACCTTAGAAGTCTCCAAGTTCCTTGTCTTAATACAACACAAAAGGCCCAGTGCCATTCCCCTATGCAATACCTGTCCTTATCTAAAAATAAATGCTTCTAAGAAAGTCCAGAAAGCAAAGTAAATTTAACACCTAAATGGCTAAGGCTAATTAGCTGGCTACTTTAGCCAACTAATTTTGAATCTTCCTCTGTATATAAGGAGTTGATAGTCATGGTTATACTCTGTTTTCCAGATCTAGCTAACTTTGCTCAAACTCTTTCCAAGATATCATGACAATAAAATCTCATTTAAGCTTTCATATTCTCTCCTTTTCTTCATAAATAAGAGGCTCTTCTGTAAGAATGAGGTAGTCTGCTACTTTTTTCAGTTTCCCTATGTGGAGGATTCCTGTTGGAATTACAACCATTTTCCTGATGGCAAAAGTCTTTCTAAATTAATATCTGGTTTTGAATAGATAGACTGAGCAGTTTTTAATGGTTTAAATGTGTGAAGATCAACTCTAATTATACATAGCATATTAGGATACCATAGATTAATGTTGCTAGTGACTAGCAGCAGTTTTATTGCAGATTAAAAGAGAACTTAGCTTTTACCATTCTATCCAAAGTCTTAGAAATTATTGATAGCAAAGTTGAGTAAGAAACTGTTAAGAAATCCAAAGAAATAATAAACTGAGATTAGTTCCTCGGTCTCAGATGGTGATTCTGCAGCTGTATTTGTAAGATCTCATATGCAGCAACAGACACAAGGAATGTGAATGGGTCTAAAGAGCGGTTACCAAAAAGTGCCTTGATACATGAGTTCAAAATGTCTCTTGAATAACAACTATGTATTAGTCTGGGATGAATATAACTAAACAGCAGTGGGATGAAAGGATATGGTACTGCCTAGAAGTGGACCTGCTACTGAGCAATTTTTGACCAACAAAGTCACCACAGTCCTACTGTAGTTTTCCCCTGCTATGTACTGACATCCCTTTGGTTTACATCATGTAAAACAGGAGTGGCCCGATGCCACTGCAATACAATGTACAGGGAATGGAAATTGCTACTGCATTCATTCAGGAACAGCATTCTCATGAGGACTCAATATCCCCATCCCATCAAATATTCTCTGCATGCACCCAAAGAAAATAACATTGCCACACTAAAATTATGTATACAAGCAGAAGAGTGAAGTTAAGTGTGAGTCAATTCCAGCTATCCTAAAGCAATTTTATTGGTAACGTATTACATGGTTACTTAGTCAATGTTTTTTGTCTAACAATTTAGAACAACAACTTAGATGAGGAAATGGCAACAGATACAACTTCAGCAATGATGTAAGCTCAGAGATAGTGCCTGAATCAATTACACTATGGATTTTTATGGATTTAGGATCATAATAATTTATTATTATGAGAGTCAGTGAAATTCAGTATTAGCCCCCGTTTCACAAATGTTGATGGAAGGCCCATTTTTTTTATAAATTTCCCTGCTCATAAGAAACAAATCATAATTGCTTGCCTTTGTATCTGGAGATTAAACAGTCTCTGTGATTCACAAAGAAAACTGATGTTTTTCACTTTTCCAAGGTTAGCCCAACATTAATTTAAACATCTCACTATACTTTTATCTCCCATGCTTTTTCTTTTGTAGACATTATGCTATCTTTAATATATTGAAAATTAATAAATTCAAATGTCAGACTCCAGAAAATGAATATATGCCATGTATTCATTGAACACGTACAGCAGATTCAAAAATGTATGAACAGGATTTAATTTGTGAAGATCTGATTATTTATATCTTACAGCACTTTCACTGCATGACATGGTATTAGAGAATTAATAATATCTTTTCTTAACAGTTTCAGTGGTTACTAATGACCTATATAAGCTATGTGCTACCACTTCAGGTGATAAGAATTGTCATGAATTTAGTTGCTATAATCAGACACATAATTTCTTTCTAATGTCAAGTGAGAGGGAGAAAGAAGTGATGGGAATAAGAGAAAACTTGCGAGTTTATAGTCACTACCTCATTGTGAAGGGAAGCTGAACAACTAGAGATGAACCTGGGTAGTCACATCTTTCTTCCAAATTATAGACATTCTGGGCCAAAATCAGCACGTGACTATTACCCTCTACTTCTGTCTAGAAAGGCAGAAATTAGAAATTTGAATAATGTAACCATTAGCACATCAGTTTTAGAAGTATATTTTGCAAGTGCATGAACCCACTGTGATACTGGTTAAATTATTCAGACTTCTAAAGAGGCTTGAAGACTACCAGGGGCTGTGATTATACTAAGAGTACAGATGCTGCTAAGCTTTTTCCACTCCTATCAAAGCCTTCTTGCTCAAGTTTTCTGTGCAGAGCAGTACATAAAATATTATGCTTTTTAAGTATTTTAACTGGTTAAAGACATGAGCATATCTTGATTCTTTATTTCAAGTGGCAGGGAAACGGAGAATGTCTTAGCTAGTAGTAAATTTCATAAGAAGTTCAGTATCTCATTTTCAGGCTAAATGGCAATTTGTAGTTGCAGCTGTTTTCTTTGAACAACCTGATTAAAATGGAGTAATCATTTTCATATTTTTTTCTCTAGTGAAACCACGTATTAGGGCAGTGACACTAAGAGTAAATCAGCAGAAACTTCTTCCCTTGTTCCCTTCTTTTCCTCATCACCACCATTTGAAATAATCTTTTCTCTTTATCACTTGCCTCTAAAGACTATTTCTTTTTTCAATTTGTCAGTAATCAGAGAATCTGACCAAAGCATAATGAACATCCTAGCCCATCAGTAGCTGATAGGTAAATGAAAGGTATAGCCAGCAAGTAAAAATGAAATTGTGCTATAGGGAAAAGTGGCAAGTAGGGTTCTTAAGTAACAAGCTCCATACTAAAAATTCTGGATCTGTGACAGAAAATCTATGAAAAAAATTTGGAAGAGTTTTTTTATTCTTTGATAAATTTTAATGCAGTAGAAATTTATTGTCATTGGCTAAAGGTTTTCCAGTGATAAATACCACAACAACGTAGAAGGTTTTTGTAAAAAAAATTGGTTTTTGTCAAATGAATATTGTGAAAAAGATGAAACAAGTGTTTCAGCAAAAGATCTGTTACACAAAATAGTTTCAAAATGCTATTCAAAATGCCATAAATTAAGATACTATTTGTGTTCAAATGCAATAATCCAAAAACTGGCACATGGTTCTCTGTTCTTAATTCTTTGTCATTATTAAACTCTATTTAGACTTGCTATATGAGATACATGGCGTAGTAACTGCTCCATTTCATAAGTGAAGAGACATTTTGTGAGCTAATTCTAAAATCATGTAAATGCATTAGAAAAAAGACAAATTTTGATTGGTTTTCTGTGATTAATTAATTGAACATGAGATTAAGTCTATATTGCTTATGAATTTATATTTTTTATGTTTTCAGAGATGT
The DNA here is from genome assembly GCA_003676055.1 of Chloebia gouldiae. Taxonomy (NCBI): domain Eukaryota; kingdom Metazoa; phylum Chordata; class Aves; order Passeriformes; family Passeridae; genus Chloebia; species Chloebia gouldiae. The sequence continues at coordinate 6,878,037 of QUSF01000011.1, read as the reverse complement.
TATTGTAACTCTTACTTAGTTAACTTAGAATTTGTACTTTATGTCACATTTACTATAAGCCGTGTGAAAATACTGTTATACTTCTTGTGAAAACATTTTTTTTTTAAATTCTAAAGTTTAGATTAGTTGTCTGCATGTGTTTTGAACAGAATTCTACACCTTAAAGACAAGGTAGCCTATGCATGGTGCTTTAATAATGGTTCTATAAGATTTATTTAAACAAAAGAGCAATCCTCTACTGTGAAATGAAAAAGCATTTTGATTATAAATTAATGTTGTTTTTCTAAAAGTATGTTTCCTTTAACAAATAACAACAGCAAGCTTGGGGAGTGAGGCAACTGAAAGCGCCTTCTATGTGTTACACTGTGTAAAATTTCTTATCATGTAACAGCCTGTAAAATTTCTTATCATGTAACACAGCATATAATGAACTTAGAGTTTCTCGTGGAAATAAAAGAAGCTTTGTTTTGTTTTCCAAGTGAGGATCTGAAAATATTAAGTTAACTATTTTTCCAAAGTCACATAGCATTCATGATAAATCTATTCTTTAGAGCCTTGAATTTAAAAATGAGACACTGAACACTGTAAGATTAATGTACAATATTTTTATACATCCACATGATTCACATGCATTAATTTTGCAGACACTGTGTTGTATGTGTGCATTCATTTTGAATATTTGGATTCCATAAATTCTAATGGTGCTTTTACTATTTTATCTATAGCAGGAGAATAATTAAGTGAATGCTAATAATAATTCAAATAGTAAAAAATCCCACTTGGATATACTCTTCATTTTATAGGTCATCTGATTTTCAACCCATTGAGAAATGCTGCTATCTTTCTCCCAAAATTGTACGTTCAAATGTCTACTTGATTGCAATTGCAACTGAATGACTTAAATACTTGAATTTAGTCAAGTTTATTTTTACATCCAAAAATCAGTCTTGCAAGCAACTATCACTTGAAAATATTAACATGTTAAATTAACTCAAGCATCATAAAGTCTCTCCTTGTAAAAATGCTTCTTGAAGACATTTGTAATTTGGAAATCTACCCAGTACATTTTATTATCAGAAATTTATATTTACCAGGGAAAACTGAAAGGATAGTTTTACTTCATAACATTTAACTTGATGAATTAAAATGGCAGTTTCATATTCTCGATATGGTAACATAGTTTATATGAGTCCAACAAAGACTGACCACATTTTAGTCCATAAAAAAGATAACAAACAAATAGCAATTTGAAAGAACTTGGTAAATATCCTGTACGATAGTAAATTCCATAATATTTTTGTGAGAATTCTCAATATACAAAGAAGAAATAATCTTGCAAGGATCTCTTAATTTTTACTTTAGTACAAAGTTATTGGAAAATATAATGTAGCGGGATTGCAGAATCTTGCATTTTGCAACTCTTAGTTTAACTGAGACATAAAGCATAGATAAGAATGAATCTGTCAGTAAATGGGACTGTTTTTCTTCAAGGATAAACAGTGAATCCTTTTTTTTTTGATGGAGATGTTTTTATTTTTTTAACTCTGCTTTCTAGTCACTCACTGTTTGTGGATCATGTCACATGGTGAGAAAGGAGACCCACTAAGTGAAATTGTCAGAGAATATTTGCTTTTGTTAATCTTTGTCACACAACTTCCCAGTCAGCCCTCTTTTTGGTGCTAATTGTCATTTAAAGAAAAAGTCCACTGGTCATCTTAAGGCGGACAACAAATGATGGTAGGATACTATAAATTTACCTTTTTTCCCCTTCTTTTTGAAATATTTGGTAAAACCCAGAGAAATTTTGAGAAAACACAGAATAACAAGGGGCAATAAATGTCTCTGGACACTGAGGATGTGACTGAAATATTAAGCTTGACTGCCTACCTCTGGTAAATTATGATGGGGACACTAGAGATAAAGATTTAAAGAGCTGGTGAAAGAACATGCTTTATTTAACTGAATGCAGGGACTGTGGGACTTAGAGAATACTAAATTAAGTGCTGGGAAGCTGATGTGTACAGGGAAGTAGTACTAAGTAAGTGACCAGTGGACAAAGGCCACCAACCAAATGAAAGTTTTCTAACTCTCTAGACTAGCGAAGAGAATCAAATACACCATAAACCTTTAGAAGGTATGAGAGAATATAAAGGAATGGAAGTGTAGCAGAAGAGGAAGAAATAAGTATAACCAAAACAAGGGCTTAAGTAGAAATGAAGGGGAAGGTAGAAGTCTTACCAATGGAAGGAAGAGCAAAGAGGTGCTAAAACACTTAAAAAGTTATGTATGTCAAAAGCAAACCTTATGTGATCAGGGAAGTGGATCTAATAACAGAAGCACATGCTGTTTGCTAGTGAGTACAGTAGACAATATGAGCAGACATCAGAAAAGTTCTTCAATGATTTATTTTCTTAATAACATCACAAATAACACCAGCACACTCACATTTGAATGCATGTACCATGAATAACTCAGAGTGGAGAAATAACTCAGAGTTAATGCAAACTTTAGAATAATTCAAGGAGCATTATTCAGGATTTGTGCAGAAAAATGAACTCCAGCATGTCATTGTATGCCTCTATATTTTGTCCAAATCTTGCATTTCATATGCCAGTCTAATCCTCCTTTTCCTAGAAATGGTGTAGTAGAACCAAAAAGTTGTTTTGAGACAGAATGACAAAGTAAGGTAGAATTTTTCTCTTTTGATTCTGGGAAAGAAGTAATTACACGGTTTTGGTATGACAATAATATGTCAAATTTTTAGCTGTGTTGACGAGATGATGTAGGAAAGATAGTTTGTTCTTCTTATTGATGAGATTAGCATTTCACTGAGGACAGAAAAATTACTAAAATATATGTGTATAAATATAAATATATGACTAAAATATATTTGGGGAGTATAGGCAACAAAAGAAGTAAAAAGAAAACAATCAGGGGAAATACTGAGTAACTGGAATCAAATAAAAATAGCATAAGATGTAGTGCCAGAAGAGATGGCACAATTTTGTATGAAAACAGTTGATGACTGAACAAGAGGACTGTATTTTTGTTTTTCTTTCCTTTTTATTTTAACCCTTGATGATTGGAAGATTTTGCTTTAAGCCTCTTGAGATCAAAAATATTACAAGAGTAGTGCTAACATTATTTACTATTTATACAATTGGAGCATATTTTATCCCTCATAACTCTAAACTGCTATTGTAAATCTCTTAGTTGCATTCATTTAGATCTTATGACTGACAATGATTTGTTTTAATCTGTGCATGAGCACAAATGCTCATTTTGGTTAGCGCAGTTTGGTACTGTCACCTGGAAGATTATCTGAATAATGCATCCTTGGGAAAAAAAATCCTTAACAGTCCTGTAATTACTATCTTCTATTTTTTCAGGGCCTTTCAAGTCTGCTGAAAATACTGGTTTTCAGTCAGAGTTGCAGTATTCAAAGTCTGTGTTTTGGTCCTTTTGCTACAAGGACAACCTTCAAAAACTGATTACAGGGTTTTTATGTCCTTCTATGTCCTTATCTTGTATGTCAGCATTGTGAACGCACATGCCTGCAAGTATTCATATTTAATCTTAAATCAGAGCATTCCACCCATTAAATCTTGGATAAAAAGAAATTTGTAAAAAGTAGAGACTTCTGAATATTTTTGCAGAAGAAGGTGTTTCTCTAAGATGTGCTTTCAGTTGTCATAGTATGTGTTGAATATACTGAAATGTACAAATCTGGTAAAATGATCCATTATGATGGAAAGAAGAATTTCTTGAGCATTCCTGAAGGATGACTCTTCATGGAAGATATATTATCTGACGGTCCCTGTGTAATTTCTGATCCTAGCAGCCAATAATAAATTTTACCAACCTGTCTGGGATATTTTTGTCGTTATGGTAGTCATATGCTTGGAGTACAGCAGTCTGCTTGTAGATGTACTCACATTTAATCTTGCTCCCTCAGTGCTTTGAAAATGTTCAAAGGATTATGTAGGTGATTTACTTTGGTTTGGGCCAGTGGCCATGCAGATGAAAAGGACATTAGAATACAGAAGGAAGATCTGACAACATCTTTTACAAATGTTTAGGCATTTAGGGAAAGAGTGTCAAAAGCATCAACTAATTAGCAGGACTAACAGGTCTGTTATAAGGCCTCTTTGCCTTTGCTTAAGGAAAAGGTGCATAACGTATCTTGGCAGAGCTCTCTGAAAGCTTAAAAATACTGTACAAGAGGCTTACATACCATTTGATAATTAAAAGACTAGCACTGAGATATGGGCTAGAAATAAAAGAGGGGCTTAAGGAGAGTTAATTGGTGAGAGGGTGGTCAATTCATTTAAAAGAAACTCTCTGGGGTTTTAAATTTTTTTCTTCTTCTTTTGGTTTTCTTCTTTCTTCAGAGAAGGCATAAAAATATGCACTTTTGTAATATATTACACTTGTCAGGTGATTCAGCAGAGGCTATAATCAAGAATTATAATAATTTTTGGTGATCATAAGACTCTGAAAATGAAACTCAACTGTAACATTGTAATTACCTTTGCTACAACACACAGTTATGACACATAATTTTAATCTTTAATTCTGTTTTTGGTTTCTATAATTTGTGGGGGTTTTTAGAAAAGGTCAAACCTATGAACACTTGAGTAGTCAATTCATGTATTTGGGTGAATATGCATATGTGTGCAGAAATTCATTTGGAAGATTTTGAGGATGATCAGTGATCAAGATCATGAGCAGGGTAGGTACAGCAACTGGACTATGCCTTTTGGATCCCTCTTTAATCTTCTTGGGAGAAGAACTTAAAAACTCAAGAAAATAGGAAAAATTTATTTGATTCTGAAATTTGAAAGAAGTGTTGAAATCCTCTTGATTTTCCTTTCTTATCCTTTAGAGTATCTTTCACAGATCCTTTCACAGGATATTTTTTTTTTTTATAATATTAATACTCTTGTTGTGGGCTTAAAAGTGCAGTGAAAATTTGGCCTTGCTTTCAGCACTCAAGGTTGTCTTCCATTTATCGACTCACCCTGAGACTGTGTAGACCCTGATCTACTGTAGAACCCGAATGCACAGTGTTTGCTCCACGGGTTTTCAGATATATTATTATGGCATGGCATAATTCATAGGGCCTGAAAAATGCAGAGCATCTGTTCCCCTCAGGACTGGGTTGTCACACACAGGATGGAACAACATTTTTCATGAGAGGCTTAGCTACATGTAGAGAGTTAACGTTTCTCACTTGGTTTACGTGGGCTTTTACAGTGCCATATGTGAAATTACTGTTAAAGATTTCATTGAAGAATTGATACAGTGATGGCAGTCACAGTCCATATTACAATCATCCAATCACTCTGTGCAGTGTGAAAATAATCTAAGGCCTGTCCCTAGTTCTTGAAATTAAAACATAGCATTGGTCTTATTTAATGTAATATTTTTCACTATTTTTGAAGAGCCTAAGATAAATGAGTACTATTTCTTTCTTCATACACATTAGGCAAAACCATCTGTTAAGTACTATGTATATAAAGGCCAAAAAGAATCTTTTGCAACAGTGTATGCATACTTATATGTGTAATGTCTTTTAAATGAAACAAGAACAAAATTACTTCAGCTAGTCTCCTATCTTATCAGTATATGACCTGAAATGGCTGCTGACCTATGCAAATAGATCTTACGAAATGCCACAGTATTTACATAACTCTATGGAATTAATTTGTTAGAAAATACATTCTTCTCAGTATGCATTTTAAATTATGTCAATTTATAGGATTTCTGCAGAAGTTGATGCAAAAGAGAGCAAGAGGATACAGATATTTCTGTAAATTTTTTGCACCTTTCCATTACTATGTGAAGAAATTCTTCCAGTGATATGAAAGTAACTAAATCTTACCTTACCAGGAAACTCAGATTCTTCTTAAACCTTTACACAGATTGATAGAAAATCTACCAGGATAGAATAACAGAAAAAACAGGTACTCACTGACATTAAAGGTGAATCGCATGACAGAAGAATATACCCAGAACCTTGGTTAGATTTTATGCTTCACTTTCATCCAACAGAAATAAATATAAACATCCTCATGAGGGGAAGCAGAGCATCAAGTACCAAACTCGTCACTTTCATTACTCAAGGAAAAAGCATGAAGCTGGGCCAGGGCAGCTACATTACCAGTGGATACCAGGCAAAGGTTCCTCACCCAGAGGGTGCTCAGGCACTGGAACAGCTCCCTGAGGAAGCGGTCACAGCACCAAACACGGCTGAGTTCAAGTAAAGTGCTTGGACAATTGTCCAGGCAGATGGTGCAACTCTTGTGGACCCAATGATCCTGGGGCCCCTTCTAACTCAGCATATTCTGTGATTCCATGATATATTCCTTCTTTGATTTCTAAATCTTCTTTGTAGCCATCATATCTTTGTTGTCAACTAATTAATGTGAACATTCTGTAATGTTACGAATTGGGAAGATTCCTTATAAAATTTAAGCCATTTGTTGGAAACTGGATTTAGTACCTTTTGATCTGCTTTTGAGTTTTTTAATTAATAAACAGCCTAAAAGCATGAGTTTTATTGCTTGGATCTACTTACACATCACTACTGTATTTTCACTCTTAACATTATGCTCTTGAGGGGAAGAGATCATATTGAATTGCTAACAACTTGAAGTTTGTGGTACTTCTCATTCATTGAGAATCTGTACAGCCTTTCTGCTGGTAATCCACTTGGATCTTTAAAAATAAGATATAGTTTTTACTCTTAATTTACATGAATAATTTTTAAAAATTTTGAGTATGATGTAATTCTTATTTATTAACCAATTTATGGACTTTTACTTTAGTCAGTTAAGGGGCTTAATTTCAAAAAAAAAAAAGCATATTGAAGTATTTTAAGCTTTATAGAACTGATTTCAACTATTTGGAAACAGAAATACTACTCTTACTTAACAAAACTTGTTGGTGCAAAATTTGATAAAATTGTTCTACTCAAACTTGCCAATTATATTTGATGGTATAAAACATTATTTTTTCATCAGCTGCCTTATTAGAAATGTCAGGCCCCTGTCTGGGGGTAGCTGAAGGGGAAAAAAAAGTCAATATTCTATATTGTGATCTCCAAACATCAATCATCATTTGTGTGTACTTACTGATCATTGTAATACTTAAAAATACCATAGGAAAAGACAGTGAGAGAAAGACTGGGATTCTTCTATAGTGGAAGGCTATAGAAAAACTTCATAAATATCTATTCCTAAGAAAGATCTTGCACAGGGTTTGGGACTTAGGAAGCAAAATACTTTCAATGTAACATACAATGTTCATGTCATGAATTGGAAGTTGTCTCTTAACTACTGAAATTGAAGGAATTACATCACTTTGCTACAGCTATTGTCATCTGCAGAGAAAATAAAAATTATTGGTGTCTGGAAAACTGTAATTATGTTTTGAGAAGGGTGCTTTATTTGGTAAATTTACAGAAACATTTTACTTAATCCTTGAGACCTGTGACATTAAAAGTAATCCATCATTTTTCCTACTAGTTTAATTTACATAAAAGAATTAGAGTAAAAATGAATACATGCATTTCAATTAAGCCAGTCACTAATTTTTGTTGGAAACATATTTTAAAAAAGACCAAACAACTCTTCTAGCAATATCAATTTATTCTATTCCCAGTATGCTGAATCAGACAATTATTTTTACTACAAATCTTTCGAAGCTGCAAAGTTTGCCTTATGTAATGAAACACAAAAATTAGAACACAGTCTTATACTCAGGCTGGTAAATACATAGAGAAAATTTAATGTGTAAAAAAAAATTGCATTGATGCAATAAACGTAATTCTACTCAAATTCAGTATTCGTGTTTCCCCGTTGTTTTACATAATTTCACAGACAGTAAAAAAAAAAAACAAAAAAAAAACAAAAACAAAAAAGACTGTTCTAGAAAACTACTGAAAGTCTTCTATTATATTTGTAACATTTTAGGTTGTAACAGTATCTCTGTTTCTTATAACTGCTCCACATAATCAAGACTCAATTGTGGAAAAAAAAGTTTCTTTCTTTTTAGACTTTTTTCCCCATAGTGCACGCATTCCACAGATTACACTAATTTACAAATGTGCTTCAGTAATGATTTTTTTTTTCTTCATGAAGAAATAGAGTGAAAAATAGAAGTAACTTGTGAAGATCACCTGTCTGCAGTATCAAACTTAGGGGAAGTATTCAGTTGAAACTCGAGAAATTACTATTAAAATCATAACATGGATAATTTTAAAATAGGAATAACCAGTTCCCCCTTTCATCAGAGGTAATTTTTCCCTAACAATCTAGAGAAACACCTGCTACTTTTACATCACTGGCATCCTAAATCCTGTTTCTTTTAGCAAGTTTTCAGTACACCTAAGCCATACAGGTATACTTAATCTCACATGAAAGCAAAATGATCAAACTTCAATGCATCTTTGGAAAAAAAGAAATCAGGGTTTCTTTTGTATTAGTACATCAATAATAAAGATAATAATCCAGTGCCACTGACTTTTGTAATATCTAGCCTTGAAGTACTAGATTATTGCTCAATAACAGTCAGAAATATTTCTTCGCTTTGTGATTGCTTCCCTAATTTTTCACGATCTAGAGCACTGTCTTCTTCAAATACAAATAAAGTTTGGAAGTAAAAAGGTAAATAAAAGTGACAAAATTATATAAACTATGAACCACAATAGGTATCAATTACACTCTTAACTGAATACATTACAGCAAAATATAATTACCTTTCTATTATTGTTTGAAAAATGTTCTGGGATTTATCAAATTTAGTTTCCAACCCCTACAGAGGGTACCTGACTGATATATCTTTACTTTTTTAATGAAACAGCTTATTTTTCTTAATATTGAAGACAAATACTAAAATAATTTAAAGATTGGAAAGTGAAATAGATCCATCGTGTTGAAATATTGCACTGTAAGAAAACTACACTAACATGGAATTAAAAATCACTGAGGAAGCATGGTGGGGAATTTTGAAATTGAATGTGTCTTGTACTTACATTAATATCTTTCAACTCATGTATCTTCCAATAAGTCAGGTTAGAGATTTGGTTCATTATATACGCATGACATTTATTTGAAAAATATAGAGAAGACTTGTTAATCTAAATTTTTCCAACAACTAACATATAATCCAGCAATGATAATTGAAAGATTGTTTGGCCACACCTGATGAAGAGCATCAAAGAAGTAAGTTAATATTATCCCACCTTTTAAGAGAGTTTGTTATTAGCTTGACTTACTTCACTCTTTTAAAGATTTTTCAGAAGAAAAGCATGAGTTGTGCCTTCCTTGGAATTGTGAGAAAAGCACTAGCAATAAAAACATTACTGAATCACACATGCACACATTGTAAATTTTTGAAGGCTTGGCTTCTTATTTACTTGTACTTACACAAAACTAATACCTAGCCACAAAGATTTTGCTCAGCCCCAAAATATGCATTTTCTTATTGTTGCAGGAAAACCCTACATTGCAACCCTGCATAAGCTTCACAGAGAAATTTCTTCTATTTTACTGTAATGGAACCAGAGAACTGCAGAACTGAAGAATCATAGAATCATTAAAATTGGAAAAGACCTCCATGGTCATCAAGTCTAACTTTTGACCTAACACAACCATTCCAGCTTATCAACAGTACTAAAGTTCCACATCCTGTCATTTCTTGAACACTTCCAGACCTCCCTGGGCAGTCTGTCCCAAGGCCTGAAAAACTCTTCAGTGAAAAAATTCTTTCTGATGTCCAGTTTGAACTTCCCCTGGCTCTCTGTGAGCCAACATCCACATGGCTACAGCCTCCTTTCAGACAGCTGTAGAGAGCAATAAGGTCACCCCTGAGCCTCCTTTTCTTCAGACTAAACACCCCAAGTTCCCTCAGCCTCTCCTCACAGGACTTGTGCTCCAGACCTTTCACCAGCTCCATTGCCCTTCTCTGGACATGCTTCAGCACCTCAATGTCCTTCTTGGAATAAGGGGCCCAGAACAAAGCACAGGGTTTGGGATGTTGCCTCACCAGTGCTAAATACTTGGGAACAATCCCTGTCCTGGTCCTGCTGGCCACAATGCTTTTATACAGGCCAGGATGCCACTGCCAGGCACACCCTGGTTCATGTTCAGCCATCAAAAAGCATGTTCAGGCCCTTTTCAGTTCGACCACTTTCCAGCCTCTCTGCCTCAAGTCTGCAACAATGCCCTCTGCCTGGGGTTGTTGTGCTCGAGGTGTAGGACCCAGCACTTCACCTTGTTGAACATCATCCCATTGGCCCTGGGTTATCCATACAGCCTCTTCACATCCCTCTGCAGTTTTGTCTCCCACCCAATTTAGTGTCATCTGCAAATTTCATGAGGGTGCACTCAATCTCCTTGCCCAGATCATCTATAAAGTTATTGAACAGGACTAGCCCTAGTACTGAACCTTGGAGAGCCCCAAGGCTCATAGAATCAAAAATCAAGAATCATAGAATCAACTTATTGTATTGTGGAATCATCAAATTAACCGGTTTTTATTGGAAGGAACCTTTAAAAGTCACCTAGTCCAAACCCCCTGCAATTAGAAAGCACATCTTAAACTAGATCAGGTTTCTCAGAGCCCTATCCAAAATGATGTTGAGTGTTTCCAGGGCTGGTGCATTCACCACATCCGTGTAACTTGTCCTAATGTTTCATCACATTTACAGAAAAAAATTTCTTCTTTGTATCTAGCTTGAATCTACACCAGTTTAGTTTAAAATTGTTACCTTTTGTTTTGTTGATACAAGTCCTAATAAAAAGTTTGCCCCTTCTTTTTTTTAAGTGCCCTTTATGTAGTGACAGGGCACATTTTAACTCCAGGTTGAACAACTCTCTTTGCCCTAGGACAGATGTACTATCCCTTTGATAATTTTTGTGTATCTCCTCTGGACCCACTTCGACATTTTTTCCTGTCTTGAGGATTACAAAACTGGAGCAGAACCATTCACCAGAGTAGAGCAGAGGGGCAGAATACCCTCCCTGACCCTGCTGGCCACGGTGCTTTGGATGCAGCCCAGGACATGTGTGGCTTTCTGGGCTTTGAGTGCCCATGGCTGGGTCAGGTCCACTCTGTCAGCCACCTGCACCCCCAAGTCCTTCTCAGCAGGGCTGCTCTGATTTGTTCATCCTCAGCCTGTGCTGAGACTGGGGGCTCCCCTGACCCAGGTGCAGCACCTTACATTTAGTCTTTTTAAACCTCATGAGATTCCCATGGGCCCACTTCTCAAATTTGCTTAGATCCCTCTGAGTGGTATCCCCATCTCTCAGGCATGCCAGATGCAGTGCTCAGCTTGGTGTCATCAAATACTATAATTAACAATAGGCGAGAGACATTTTAGTTTTAAAGGTCACAAGATACACTAGTTAGAGCTAAGCTTTTGACCTTTATTCAGGGAGTTTCCAAGAGACTTCTTGCTGAACTAGATGATAACAAAAAGCAAGAACTAAAAGAAAGAAACAATAGTATTGTTACAGTAAATTCTGTTGCTGATTTTTTAGAGATTAAAATTATCAATATATCCTGCAGGACAAATACACAAAATAAGGTCTTCAACCCACAGACACACACAAAAGTCAACATGCCTGGGAAACTTTAAAACAATATCAAACATATCCCAAGAGTACACTGATCAGGTGTATTGGTGGAAAAGCTGGTGGAAAAATGTCATTGTGGGTCATGCATGGGCATACTCTTATGGCAGAGCAGAAAAATCTCTGCCCTTTTAAACAAAACAAATCCAAACTAACAGAACTTGAATGATACATCACATTTAGTGAGTATAATTTATTATAAATAAACAAAACCAACAAAAATCTTACCAAAATAATCGAATGTGAAAGTAGAAGTAAAATTTGGAACATATTGAAATGGAAGTAAAACACATAGGAAAAGAATGTTTCCATTGCCAGGAGAATCAGGAAACTTGAAAGTCTCATTGATATGTCCAGTTAATTGTCATGCTAGTATGCTTAAAAATAATAATTGAAAAATTTAAAACTCCCTCTTGCTTTGTAGCTGAAATTACTTTGTAATTGAAAATATTTTGTAACTAAAAAGTGTTATTAATTTCATGGGAGTTCTTTGTTTTATGCTTGCTTCCCAGTGACACCTTTTTTGTTCTTCCCTGTCACCAGTTACCACATTTCTTCTTTGTAATATAGAATACAAGCCATGTAAATTTGTTTATTCTTAAAGTCAGTGAAAATCTTAGCTTCCACTCATCCATTCTTCTATCTGAAAATTATTGTTCGAAAACTCACTCCGGACATCTGCTTTAACTCAGAGTAGTGATATTTGCATTCTAGAGACTCTATTTGGTAATGATTTCATGTAACATTGAAATAATACTCAAAAACCTTCACATGATCACTTGTGGTATAACCCAACTCTGAAATCAGGTCTACACTTGTGAAGTGATTACTTCATCAATCACAAGGACTGTGATTGATTACATATAATTTTATTTTTGCTCTTACATGTTACCAAGTATGTAGTATGTAAGTTACTGAACAGACAATTCAGCTCAAGTTATTATATTACAGGCAGTATCCAGCATAATTTACCAGACAGAGATAGTATGTTTGAGCTTTGAATGCATTTCAGGGTAGAGAAAGTGACAATTTTTCTATTTTTTATGAGAAAAAAAAATGTTTTCATTCACTGTAAATGATGAAACAAGAATGGAGGGATTGATATTATTAGTATTTCTTAAAATAAATGAATGCAATTTCAATTACTTCTTTTAAAAGTTAAATAACTAGTTAAATTTTTTTTGCCTAAATGTAATTGCTTGCAATATGTATCATATGCATAATAGATCATTAAAACAGAGGTTGTAAAACAGGTGAAAAGAGTTTAACCATAGAATCACGTTGCACTTGTTCTAGAATTGGGATTTTCCTGGGATAGGCAGTTCTACTTAGCTTCTCTAAGTTTCTGTGAATGTTGTTTGGGAGATTTTTCTAGCTCACTAGTACATCCCTTTGGTTACAAGGTTGTTATATATGCATCTCATTCTTTTCATAAGTCTATGCAGTCACATAATATAAATAATTTATACTATTGGCTAGATTTCATAGAAAATAATGAATTTGCATCTTTGGTGTGAAAAAGCACAATTGTTTGGAATTTTTATCTATTTCTTCAGGTAAAGATGAACACAGAGTAAGGATAAAACAGAAGCCTTGGGGGAGCTTGAAATATTTTAATTCTACTCTTCCTGTTACAGCTTAATTTATACTTACACAAAATGTATAGTATTTCCTGATAGATATGTATGGTCTTACTTAGTGCATAAAAATTAGGGGGGTAAATAGTGGATTATAACTGTCATGTAGTTTACATAAAAACATATTTAGTTCAGGAAGGCTTGTGTCCTAAAATGCAAACTTTCACTAGATATTGTATAGTCTGGGCATAAGAAGTCTTTCTGCCTTGATATTAATGAAGATAATTAATTCTATCAACTGTCTTTTTTTTTAATGTCAGATTTGACAGGTTTTATTTTTGGTTTTTTTTTTCTAATTGCATATTATGCACTGCTTTTAATTATCAGTGAGAGTTTCATTATGCACCACAAGGAATATATCAGTAAAATCCCTGAACTCAAATGTGTTTAGCTGTACAGGTACCCATGTGGGAAAAAAAGCCCATCTGCTTGATGAAATGTATAGACAACGCTCTTAGGTCATTAAAACAATGATTGACTTGGTTGCCTGTTTTTGTATCACGCCAGTCCCAACCCAGTCTTGGATATGGCTTTTTCTCCTGGTCTCAGTCCTACTTTGCCCCAGTAGCCTTACGAGGCTGTCAGTGAATTGGGGTTCTCCCTAGCCACTTCTCTGACCCTGACCCTGACCTGCAGCCTCAGTGCTTTGGATCCATGGCAGTGGAGGGCATCCTTGAATTCGCCCTCAGCTCCTGGGTTCCTCCCCCTGGGGAGCAGCCAGAACTTGCTCCTCAATAACACTAGGTTAAGGAAAGAAAACTAGTAAACTATTATAATGCTGAGCACCCTGGTATATTGTCACTGATGGCAATCAGAAGGCAGATATTGAAGGAAAGTGTAGATCTTTCCATGGTATGGGTTGCAGTGACTAAAAATTTTAGGACTTTCTATGTTTGTGTTACTCAACAGGATGAATATGACTATATTGTTAATTTTTTTGGTCAATACACTTTTAGCCTTTGCATGATTCTTCAGCAGTGTATTTCACTGTGTATTTTCACTATTTGTGGAAATGCAAATGTTCTTGTTTGCTCTGAAGTTGCTCCTACACAGTGTCAATGCACTATTTTTGATCATGTTTTCCTAAAACAAAGTACACCATAATTATCATTCATTTTAGCTAAGGAGATCTGTTTGCATATGAGTTATTTTTTACAATATTTTTCATCTTAGAAATACATATCACATATATATTTTATACAGTTTTCATATCAGATAATTTAAAAGATCCCATAAAATTCACATTCAGCAGTACCAACAACAGAATGACTACCTCAATGAGAATAGGCAAAACAAGTCCTCTAGGTAATATGGCATTTATCTAGAGTATTTGAGGAGTTTTTCTCTAGTTTCATCAGACTCGTATTACAAAGAATGAAGAAATCATGAGTACCTATAATCTGATAAGGGCTTGGGTGCAAGTGTTGCTAGCTACTGATAGAACAAAAGTTATGAAAAAAACTGAGAGGGGACCAAAAATGGTGGCTGTGAATTCTTACCAATTCATTTTTTTATGTTTCAATATAACTTTTAAAAGTACCTGCTTATAGCTATAGTCCCTTTAAAAATGCAAAAAAAACAAAACCTCAAAAACAACAAGCCCAAAAAAGTGAGTCACTGTATTGGTAAATAAAGCACTATATATATTTGTTGTAATTGCTGCTCCATGTATTCTAATGGCATCAGTAGAACTTTTTGATCTTGTGAAGCTTGAATGTTGAGAGATACCTTAAGCAAGATTTTACTTAATTTTTTCAGAATGTGAAAATAAAGATAAAAGTAGACAGAACCTGGTTTGTATTTCAAAGCCATTCAGTGGCTGCAGTGAAATGATGTAGATACTATCATTTATCCACATTACACATTTAGAGAATAACCTTCAGAATTTACACGCAGAAAATGTGTGCAAATGTAGTGTGATTGAGAAAGAGTAACTTTGACCACATGAACTTATGCAACCAAAGCTGTAGGAAAAAATCTCTTTTTTATCTAAAAAATCCCTACTGCTGCAAAATAAAGCAGAACAGTTCTAGCATGTAACACACATCTTATATTTGATAGCGTGCTTCATCATACATATTTAGTACAATAGGTTCCACTACAAAAATATTACATGAGCTATAAATGAATGAGCTGGAAGCAGAAGTAATGAATGTTATGCTTCCACTTAAAGATGTGTTTGCTTGAGCATAGTTGCCACTAAATTAATTGCTGCCCATTTTATATACTAGAAGATAAATACATAAATAAATAGAGAATTTCACTGAATTTTACATTATTTTGTTATATAATTTAAATACATATGACTTCCAGATGTTGTAGCTCACTTTAGTAGAATTTAATTGCATCAAAAACACTTTAACTGCTATAAATTTCAAGAAAGAACAAGAGATAAACACATGTTAGTACTGTCAATACTCCCTGACAATGTCCTGGTAGAGTACAGAAAGGGGTTGGACTTGTTATTTTTCGTTTCTGCTCTCCTGTCTCCACCCCAAATTTTCACTTATTCTGAACATGTGATTACAAGAGATGTCGTTTGTAAACAATACATCTTATCCATAAAACACTATATTAATGGGCAGGTTTTTTTTAAAACTGCTTTAAACTATTTGTTCCAGCTCAACAGGTGTCTTCTGCTTTCAGCTTTTGAGATGGAGGTTCAGTCTCAAGCACTGTCTGAAATGGCAGCTACCTTAGAGGAATGAGTACATGGTCCTTTAGAGAATTGGATTTGTTGCACTTGGGATGGTTACCACTGCTATACCAAGTTATCATCCTGAATGATCATGACATGTATCACATGAAAAGCATTTCCTTAAGGGATTAAGGATTATATAGCTTTTCCATCCTGATACCCATGTTGAAGTTGCCTCTAACCATTCCAACACAGACACTTTCTAGCTATTACCCGGTACTTGTTTAGACTTCCAGTAGGAACAAAGAAAGAAAATTTTGGATCTCAGTGCAAATGTTAAAACAATGTAAATTTTACCACAGATTTAAGTGTTTTTTTTCAATGGTCTGCTAACTTGGAGAATGAGAATTTGATCTACTGCGGCATCTCCCTGCCCGGCCCCGGGCGGGCGGCAGGGCCCGGCCGGCACCGCCCGCGTGAGGCCGCGCGGCCGCCCCGCCAGCGGCACCGCAGGGGAGAATCGCCTGCCCCGATGGTGCTGAGCGCTGCCCGTGGGTGCACAGCTTGGGTAGCTCTGCAGCTGAGAGGAGGTGAAGGGATAAGAGAAGAACGCTTGTCTGCCAGCCCAAAGAGTCCTTTATTTCCCCAGGTGAGGCAAGAAAGGTGCCCTCTGGGTGGGTGCAGTGACAAATGCCAAAGAAATCAATGATTACAGCAACTTAAATAGGGGGTGGGCAGACAGGGGTGAAAATTGTCTCACCCAATAAAGATAAACCAGAGAGGGAAATAACAACCTCTGATAACAAACTCGGATTGATGGAACCAAATAAGGAGAAAACAGGGAGAGGTGAGATGATTGACATATAACTGGGGAGCCAAGTGGCAGGAACTTTTGGGGTAAGGGGACACATGTGGGAGCATAAGGCTAACTAACATTGATGAAACCAACTGATTAAATCAACCCACACCTCAGCAATCTATGAGGTCTGTAGTGGAGGATTTGTGTTCCAACTTACTTCTAAAGTTAACTGCTGTCATTTCTGTATCCACAAAGCTGTTAATAGGTGAATGAAAATTAAATTCAACTAGTTGCTAAACTACTCCACATACAGCCATATTTGTTGTTTTGAAGAGAAATAGGACAGACCTTAAATAAAGTGATACTATGGGAACTGCAGTGAAACTCACTAGTGAATTAGACAATACAGAATGTAGAAGCCCAGAGATTTTTGTTTTGCTTCTATTTCGTGCTGGTATAAAACCAGCTGAGAAATTAAATAAGCCTCCCCCTTTCCACTTCACACCCTTCTCGTGAGAAAGAAATGAAGGCAGAGACTATGGGTTGATTTACTGAAAAAAAACAGCAATGGAATGAGAAATGAACAGTAACAGCAACAATATTGATAATGTAGGTGTTATCACCAAAAAAAAATAAGGTGATTTACACACAAAGAGGTGCTCAACCACAATGACAATTCCCTGTGGCCACTGGGATTAAGACAACATAGCAGTGATGCAGTTTTTCTCAAGACAAAGACAAGATGGTGAATGTACCATGTGGCCTCCTGAGGTAAAAATGGCAGATGCTGTCTGAAGCCAGTATTCCCCCTCCCTGAGCCTGAGACAGCAGAGAGCAATGCCAGACAAACCCCTGAAAGCTGGATTGTCTGTGCTGCACAGCCCACTGCCCCGGGGTTTGACTCCACGCTGCGCTGCTCCTCTGTTTGTCAGTGTTTGCCACCCAGGTACAGTGCCCGGGATTTGGCTGTTTGGCAGTATTTGGCTGGGCTCTCATGGCTTGGTTGCCGCTGCTGCTGTGGCTGCCCTGTGGCTCCTTCTGGCACCAGTGCCTGTGGTGCATGCACTGTGCTCAGCTCAGCTGCTTTTGCTGCCCAGAGCCACATCCTCTTGAAGGGCAGGAGGGGATGAGCAGCACTGGGGAAAGGGAATAGAGTCCACAATGATGGCTCTGGAAACTTCCTTGGAGAAGAAACACTACAAAATGGTGTACACTTTTGGTGTGCATTCATCCATTTCTTCCTCCTGAAACCATGCATGCCTGGAAGGAAGTGTGTGGTAAACAGCAGCACCCTACACATGCTCCACCCCTCCTCTCTGCATGTGAGACATACATTATTTCTGATTAAAGGACATAACACATACATAAAAGGAATAGATACATCAGCTACAGATTCGGTAGCAGCAGCAGTCTGACATGAGTATCTCTGGTTTAACTTGACAGACATTTGAGTGGAAATTTTCTTTCTAGTACCTACCTAGACTCTCTCCTGTGTACAAAGAAAGCTGTCCTTTTAAAAGCTGAGGAAGTTACAAATTAGTTATTTTAGAAAAAAGAATTTGAGCCTTAATACATTTCTTTTCACTCATTATACATGGTATATATAGCTTTTTCTTCACAATATGAGATTGAAAAATATTCTATTTTGTCTTTGGAAAATTTTTTGCGGTTTGAGATCAACATTCTATGATGCTTTGTTCTTGATTTTTTAAATGGCTTCCAGTATTATCCTTACTTTGAAGTCTTTTGTAGTTGCTGAACAAGAAGTACTAGAAACTTGGAAACACAAATATCATAATCCATTGGAGTCTAGTGGAGGTGATGAAATATTTTATTCCTTTTTGTCAGTGATGGTTCCATGGCCTTTTCAAGTCGGACCAAGTTAGAATGACATATTTTCATCTTTAAGTCACAGCACTTACTAGAAATAACAGGACCCTTAACTTAAATTTACACTGAAGTAGCAAGACAATTATAAACTATCTGTCAAAGGAATGCTACAGTCAATACTGCAAATTCAATCCAAGTATATTTTATGTTAACTAGATGTAAACACAACAGAGCTAAAACCTGAAGAGGTAATTACCTACAACTCCAAATACTCCTAATATTAACTTAAGTAGGAGCTGCAATGTCAATTTTGCTACATTAGGGAAATGCATAAATTATGCATATATGATAACCTTTGTTCATGGTGCTTGAACTGTTTTATATTTGTAAAGTGAGATGCATTTACATGGCACGTGCTTATGTAGCACATATAGATGAGCAATAACTTTTGTATAACTTCTGTGTACATATGTCAGTGTTTTATCAAGGCCGTTTCCAGTGTGTACTTTCACAGAAATGTGTTTCCATTTTTTAGGTTTCTGACAATCAGAAAAAGGTGCAAAAATATTTTAGGCAACTTTATTTTCAAATATTTGTCTTTCATGTTTTCTTACAGTCTACAATGAATTTGTGATGATTATTATTTTCAGTAATGTGATTGCAGATAAAGTAGTTTAAAGATAAGAAAATATATTTTAGAAAAATAAAATTAAGAAATGTATGTTGAAATATTGTTATACATGAGATACATCTCAATAAGATACAGGTGATATTTTTATAAAGTTTTTTCCTAATTATGTATCACTAGATTTTCAGGATACCAGTACAGGAAATTAAAAGGCAAATAGTATTGTTAATATTTGACTTGATGCAATCCTTTAAAATATATTCTTTGCAAGGTAAAAAAAAGGTATCTTCCTGAGAACAAGAAGATATTATGGATGAAGACAGTACTGATAATTTAAATGAAAACAATAATCTACTGGTTTTGTTTATTAACTAACAATGAGCAGCCCAAATAAATTAATGAGTGATAAGTTCCTTATTTCTGAAATAGACGGAGAGATTTGACCTAGTATGCTTTGTCATACAATCAGAGGGTTGGCTTTTCTTTATATTGTATAATCTGGAAAGAATGAGAAAATCTTTTATACAGATAAGTAAAAACTGAAGAGGAAATTAGAAATAAGCTGAGGATGAGGATGGAGTACAAAATTACCCAATTTTAACCACAAATTTAAGGTTAGGGTACAGTTTCTTGAAGATTCTTCTATAAGAAGTGATGCAGGTAAGAGTTTATTGCAGATCCTTTCATAACGTGAGATACTGTGTTCTGGCCTTCACCTCTCCTGGAACATCTGGATAATTAAATGGAATTTTGAGTCCTGTTGTCTCAGGACTCAACTCTGTAACTCTGCTGGTTATCATCTACTCACTCTTACTCTACTCTTTTGTCACTTTTTTTTACTGTTTTTAAGTACTTCCTCTGAGCACACTCAGAAGCCCTACAGCCCCAAGGACAATGACGCAACTGCAAGCTGAGTCCATGCCCTGAAATAGGAAGCTGTGATATAGTCAGAAAGAGCACATGCTTTCTGCTTAAGTAAGCACTCTGACAGGTATCATTTAAAAAACTCCACCAAAAAGAATGTGTTTTAAAAAAATTATTTGGCATTCTTGAAGGCCAGCTTTTTATAGGACTAGCACCTAAATTAAAAATAAATTCTTGTGCATGACTTAATTAGTAGTATCCAGTAAAACATCCAGTAGAGAAGATAATTACTTGATTGTCAAATGGAATAACAATGGTTTTCCCTGCAGTGAAATCTCTACCACTGTAATTAGGTTATGTCATACTTTACCCTGAAGGGAATATTAAAAACACAAGGCTAGCCAGTTTCATCCACTGTATTTTTTCTATTTATAGTTTAGTGCTAAATTGCTGCCTTCATGATGCAGCAAAGACATCAATAACAAAATACCAATCTTCTGTTGCTCAATTAAGTTTTCTACACGGATATTCATGTAAATATGGATCTTCTAAGAGGATTCTGTTGAGTAATAATTTGTAGTATAATAATAAAAATGTACATATAAAGAGTTTTACAAGAAAAAATAACACAGGAGAAATATATAGAAACAAGATTAAAAAAACAGTAATAAATATATCTGCAAGGATTATACATATGCTGACACACTGAGTGAATTCTGACTCTCCTTTTTTGATTTTTATTTTTTATTTGTCCTCTCTCAGAACAACAGCAAAGCAACAGCAAGAAACCCTACAAAAAACCTTTAAAAATTAAGAAAATTACTGATCAATTTGATATAATATGAAGAACTCTCTATCCCTATGATTCCATTTGCAAAAAAAAAAAAAAAACAAAAAAAAAAAAAACCCACAAAATTATTTGTTTAAATCTTAGTACCTGTTTGATTGTATTTATTTATATAGATTTAAGAAAAATGCTATTCACAGGTTCTGGATACTGTTCTGTTTTCCATGTGTATTTGGTAACTATGAAAACCAAATGGTTTATATCTAACGTAAAATCAGGACACTCTACATTTGCCTAGAAAACCATACTGTACTGCTAAGTGGATCACTTAATGGAGACAAATACCTCAGAAGAAAATGTCTTTAGTGAATTAGGTTAATGTAAAAATGTTTGATATTTATGAAATGGTAAAGAAAGTAGTTTCATTCTTTCCCTGAAGTAAAAGAAATAGTTAAGGAGGCTTTTGGTTTAAGATTTGTATTTTCTCTTAAGAAGGTTACATCATTTTATAAAATAAATTATAAACATCACAAACACAGACATGGTCAGGAGAAGAAAATGTAGAAAGATAATTCCATTTGATTTTTATTCTGTTTTGTTTTCTATTTTTTTTTTTTTATGTTTTGTGGAATTCTTGTAAGTGACACATAAACAAAACCTCTCCCCAGGTTCAGATATCTTCAATACCAAGCTGAAAATTGATTAATAGGATATGGACTTTTTATGTTACCATTAGTTCATGTATTGAGGTACTCTGATTTGAAAAAATAAATGCTTCTAAAGCATTTATTTTTTTAAGATCACCAAATTAAAAAGAACATCGTTATCTTTGAAAAAACAGGAAAATTGATAATGCATGTGACTAGCTTAGAAGCTGCTTCATCTAACAGGTGAGGTGTTTTAAGAGTGATCAAATAAGACCAATGACACTTAGAAATGCAGTATAAGGACTTATTTGAAATCTGAAAAAAGCAGTATTCTTTTTTTTATATATTTATATCAGATAATTAGAAAGGTATAAGAGGGAAGACACCCCCATCTTAAATGTATTCTGAAATAAAGATTAGCTTTCTGTGCAATATTACAAAAAATTTTTAGGAATTTCTGATTAAAGGACTGACATCAAGAATTTCTGTGTGCTGAAAATGAGAACCACACTATTATTACTTCTTAAAATTCTCTCAGCATTGCTGTACTTCTCAGGTCTCTATTGAAAAAAAACAGACCTTACATGAGTGTCAAGTCCATGGAATTAAGAGTTTTTTGTAGAATTATATTTTACTTTAATACAAAGGATTTTATATGTCATCTTTCTAAGTAAATAAAATCTATTTTAAAATTGACTTTTTATGATTTTTTTTTGTCTGTTGGTGGTTGTTTTGTTTGGTTCTGGTTTTTTGTTGTTTTTGTTTGATTTTCTTCTTCTTTTTTATTGGTGTTAGGTTTGTTTTTTTATTTTTTTCCAGTTATATATATATATTTTTTCAGACAAGTAATTATCTCTTCTTAATTGTCATACAGTGATAGAATAGTTTGGGTTAAAAGGGACCTTAGAAATCATCCAGTTCTCATCCCTGTGCCATGGGCAGGAACAGTTTTTACTAGAACTGGTTGTTCAAAGCCCCATCCAATCTGGCCTTGAACACTTCCAGGGATGGGGCACCCACAGCTTTTGTGGGCAGTCTGTTTATATACTTCACTACCCTCACAATAAAGAATTTCTTCCTAATATCTAACCTAAACCTACTATATTTCAATTTGAAGGCATTCCCCTTTGTCCTATCACTACATGGCCTCATTAAAAGTCTGTCTTAAATTCTTCTGTAGCCCTTTTTAGGCACTGTCAGGCCAAAAGACATCTTAGCAGTTTACCAAATGCTGCTGCTATTGAAAATTATTTGTATATGTTATTGGAAATTATTAGTACATATATACTGTTTCCCATTGCTCACAGGCTTGTAAAAGAGATTCTTATATATCCCAAGGGCCATTTACTATTAAATTTCAGCACCTCAATTTGTCTTTAGATAATCATCATCCGGCACAGAAATAACTATGACCTCCTCTGTACTACAGTGTGATTGCTTATTGATGGCTTCTGTAAGGAAAACTCCCAAAGGTTTCTCACACCTGCTTCCAGGTAACATGTTCATATACAGATTTAATGCCTACTAGGATTAAAAATGTAACACATGAAAACATTCTTTTGTGTTACTGTTATTTTCACTTTTTACATTTTAGTGAAGGAGCATTAATGTTTTGCACTAGTTACTGCCCTAGCAGTGAGACCCATTAACCTCCCAAGCACAGGCTTCCCTCACCAGTATGCACCAACAAGGACCCAAGGATAGTTCTGAGAAACTTGTGTTTTCTTGTCCATACAGGCTTCTGTTTCACTGCTGACACCACTAACATGGTTAAGATAAATTGTGACAGTAGCTTTGCTTTAACTCAGGTTTCTGTCTTCAAGGAGCAGGAGAGACAGTATCAGCTTGTTTTGCTTAAGTTAATGTGCAGCACGCTTATTAAAACATTTTCAGCCATCACCAGCCAAAGCAAGGTCAGAGCCATTCACCTAGTAGTCTGGGAAGACTCTGTCTTGCATTATCCAATTTACCAAACACTATTCACCTACAGGCAGGTCCTATGCATGATTGAATCTGATTAATACCTCAAAGAAAATCTTACAATAAAAGTAATCCTTCTTTATGTTTGCTATCCTGTGACAGATCCTGTGGCAATCACTGATCAGCTCATATGGAGAAAACATATGCTGAATTTGTATTTGTTTGTGCTTGATTAGAAGAATGTCCTGTTGCAGATTTAAGTTTTAAAGGAAAATCTGGCCAGGATCCAGAAAATACTTCTTTTCCCATACATTATTTTTCTCAAGAATAGTAGTCTGAAAGCAATAGTAGTCTGAAAAGCAATGAGCACTGAACCTCTGTGGAAACATCACGTGGAGCTATGGATATGGGAAGATACTCTTGGTCCCTTTGCATATAAATATGATACTGTAAGTAAATAATACTAGTAAGCTTTTGCATAACTTCAGGCCATGTTTTCTTGCAGTTAATGCCTTTTTTTTTTTTTTGTTTAAATTTGCAGGCTCCTATTTATATTGATTTAACTTTGTAATGTGAATATTTTATTTTCACATGTTCTCCAGAAGCAAGGCCTTTTTATTTTCTAGATTTGTATTGAAATAGCAATTAGGTTATTTGATTTATTCTTTGTAGCTCCTAATTAGAAAAATGTGCACCTCATCCTTAGGCTGTGGTATGTGGCCTGTCATACGTATGTTGGGAGACTTACAAGGACAGAGGGGTTTTTTTTTGTATTTTCCTATCACAATGTTTTCCCCTTTATAATTTGATCATTTGTGAACATGATCAATGTTCTGAAAAAATATTTGAAGTTATCAAATTAACTGAAGATCTTTTGTGAGAAAATAAACCAAAACCAAGTTAATAAGAGAGCTCATAAGTGTGGTAGCAGGAGCTGAGGTTGATTTAGATACTCAGGTTAAATATGAAATATTTCAAGCTGTTTGGAGTTAATTTAAAGACAAGACCAATGAAATGAAGGACAAAATTTTTTGTAGCATTCAGGAATGAGAGGAATTAATGATGTCTCAAACCTCAGTAAGGTACTTTTGGCTCTGCAGAAGCAAAAAATCACAGCTGAAATGGGACTTTGTGTCCTTTTTTTGTTTTTTTCCCCTGACTCTTAGCTGAGCTCCTCTGTGGATACTCAGAAGCAGTTTCTAAGTCACCTCTCAGGGACTAATTTCCTTTGCCCAGTTTTCCTACCCTGCAGAAATCTAGTTTGATATCAGGAATGATGCCAACAACCATCACGTATGATCTGTTTTTTGCTTCTGTCTGTAGCTTAGGTGAACAGTGAGCTGCAAATAGTTTTGCAACCTCACCAAATATTTCTAGAAGTTCTATAGCTTTTACAGTTCCTGTATGCTTGCCCACTTGCTTGCTTGGGTATGATGAAGGGGAAAGTGAAGAAAGTATTATCAAGAATAAAAATGTTTTCATTCTCAGGAGAAATGAGCTAACACCACGGGCCAGATGAGTATTTTACAGAGCTGCCTGATGCCTTTCCTGCTATGCTATGCCATAAAAATCCTCTCAGTTTTTATCTGTACTATTTTTGCATTGTATCATCCTTGTTCTTCAAAAAAGACACAAAAATTTCTGTACTCTGAAATGGAGTCTCTGTTGAGTCAGTAGGGGTTCAGGCAGGCAGAGCAGAGTATTTTCATGCACCACATTGCTGGATCTGAGATTGGAAATCACAGGAAAGGGATTTACAAAGTTATGCTTCCTGAGGAAATGAAAAATATTTTATCTCAGTAAAATTTGTGTGCATAATAAATCTCCTATAACAATATGGTGCTTTAATAGTGGCTGTGCAATGAAAACTTTTAAGTGTCCTAAATTGTGATTCAATGTACTGTAGGTTGCCACTGTGATATTCACTGGGCAAGGTTCATTTATTCATATAAACTACAGATCTGACCTAAATATATGAAATAAGGGTATTTTTGTCTGTACAGATTAGAAAGACTAAACCAATTCAGATTCAGAAGAAAGATTCAGAAAATAGTCCAGAAGGATTATTAGAGTAATTTAACATTTAGAGAGATCATAAGAAACATCTGTTCAGACAATGAGAAGAAGTTGAAGGCATAAATATAATAAGATTTTTGGGGGAACAATAATGTAATCTGCAACTATTGGCATACATATACAAGACAGTTATCTGAAAAAATGGCATTTTCATACTTACGAAAATGATTTGACCAAACTGCTGTCTTATCACATGTAAAGGTTGAAATTTTTTAGGTTTTCTCTCATTAAAATGTCAAAGAATTTTTTCATATCATTTTGATCTGCTTCTACCCATTATTCTCTTAATTCACTGCTCAGACTCTGATTGCTTCAAGTATTTGGTTTTTTTGTACTGGCTGGTTGGTATTTCCCACCCATAGCCTTCATCATGAGCTTGCCTTGCTAATGGCTATTTTTTATCTCAGACCTAGACCTACCTGCTGGCATACACACCCAGGCCCATATCTACTTTCTCAAATACATAGATAGATCTTTAAGTAATTAAACCTGTGCTAAGGGCCTCACAATTTTCAAATCTTCAGTCTGCCTTTCTTCTGCATCTCTATAACTTTTTAATCAAGCTGTTGCGACATTTCCAGAGCTCCTGTGCATTTTTTCTATTATGTTGTTCTTGTGCTGGTTTTCTTGCACCTGCAAACCCCCACTTTTTTACTGTCAGCTTCTTCACCAAAGTAAAGGTGAAGCTCAATCCTTTGTTGCTTTGCTTTTCCTACATACTTCTTTGTGGAGTTTAGTTAATATTAGAGAAACCAAAACTTAATGAGTAACAACATGGTAATAATTTAAATATACAATAAGCAGTACCTAGTAATATATATGCAAGAGAACTTAACAGTCAATCAGCACATAGTGCAGATTGCTGATGTAGAAAGCATACTGTAATCCACACTATCATAGGCAGTGACAATCCAGTCACAGGATCACACTGGAAAATTGTACAGGAATAGAGGAATCTGTGGTAAAAGTGAGCATTCTCATAACCTTCAGCTTTACCACCTGCTATGCTGGAGGGGATGCACGATGCATCAGTGTTTTTCTTGACTTGTCATTGGGAAGCTTACCCCTTACACTTTCTTCTTATGTTGTTTTGCTTGCTATTTTTTTTTTTCCCCAGAAGTAACTTTCACACTTAGACTTTATGTGTGTTATTGGCAATGATGCATCTGAATAAAGACTGTGTGTGTAAGTCTGTCTAAGCATCGTTTGGGCAACACACACTCTATTTGTTTCATGCAGCATTCTGGAAAACAGATAATTAAAGACTCTGGACTTACCTCATAGCAGAGAAACCTCCTAACAGTTTCTCTGCACTTAATCAAAGACTTTTCTGCAGTAGACGAGCAAAGAAAAAACTAGAAGAAGTAGAATGACATGCTTTATTCTTGCTTTCCACATGGAGACTACAGTAAGCTACAGAAGCAGATCCCAAGTCTTGTGTAAAGAACATTGCTAAAGCACTTCTTATGATTCAGCACTCTCAGCTCTTGCAAGAATCTAAGCAAACTCTAGCTGATGTTGCTGCCACTGGAACAGTTTGAGAGTCACACTTCCATCTACTCCCATCTGCTTCTGCAAACATTGCAGAGGATGCAGCAGGCAAACTGCAAAGTACCTCAAAAACAAGCCTCCAGCCTGACATTAAATACCTGTAAGTTATGCACAGATATTTTTCAAATTCATGCTGCTAATTGAATAATTGAAGATATTGTACCAAAGTAAAAAAAAAAAAAAAAAGATTACAGGTAGAAGATGTATGAATGCAGATTTTGAATTGCCTTACTAATGATTTTGTTAGTCCTAATGACTGAGGATCAAAGTATTAACTGATTTTTTTATAAGACATTAAACTACACTATAATATCTAGTGTGAGACACTATGCATTTGCAATATTCTTCCCAATCTAGAGAAAATTATGATGGTTTTTAAACATATTTCCAATTATTGGTCAACAATATTATGCACTAGCAATCCTGTCAGGCAAGCCGTTATTCTGCTTATTAGTATTTTAGAAATTTTTGGAATAAGGAATCATATGAGAAAAAAATTAAGTAAATCTAGTCAACAACAATAATGTATTCTTTACCAGTTAAATGTTTAGAAAATACTTAGTCAAATACTATAGAAAGACCCAAGTGTGCATATGTATTGTAGAAGAAAAGAAAGAAAACGAGAAGCGTTCATTAGCACTACATTAAATAATTGATTGCATAAAATTAAAAAAAAATCAAGAAAAATTGTCATTTAAATGCACAATTATGTCTGTATACAAATGTATAGGGCAAGTATGTAAAAAATTCTAATTGACAGTGTCTAGAAAAAGAACCTCTCAAAAAGAAGGAAAATAACAAAAGGAAAAGAACAAAAGGAAAAGAACAATGTGAAAGACTTATTCAATATAACAGTTATTTTATCAGAAGAAGCTGACAATTTCTTTAAAAGCATTCTATTCTGAATTAAAAAAGAAAGCCCTGTATGGGAAAATGCTTTCTTTAAATCATAGGATGGAGATGTATGTAGTAATTTTATTCTAAAATCCAATACCTTCTAATATACCATCTTTTTTTCACAAACCACTTCTTTTTTTTCAGATACATGTAGAATTTTAATCAGCTCTGTACTTAAAAATTACTGTACTGTGTCCCGCCGAAGACGCCACAGAGAGTTTGGTCAACCGGTGCCGGATAGCAATAAAGACAGCTTCCACCAATGCGGGATGGCTCACAGGCGGCTTTATTTATGCGGGTTCGGTAAAGGGTAGGCACAGCAAAGGGAGGGAGACAACCACGCAGGAGGACAGCAAGATCTGAGAGCCCCGACCAAGGGGCGGGGCAGGGAATATATCGGGTGGAGGATAGGAGGGGCCAGGGTTAGCAGGAACCAATCAGGTAGGGACTGGAGGGAGGAGAAAAGATGGGATGACATAACTTTAACCAATGGGGATAAGGAGCAGGAGTGGTTTCAGGGGAAGAACCAATGGGGGTACAAAGTATACAGAACCTTCTAGAACTAGGGGAAGGAGTACAGACTGATTGACACAACTGCAGGGAAGGGATAACAAAAGATTGACAACTGGGGAAGGTGGGAAGCTACACCTCTGTAGCCTCCCATGGCAGGGCGGGAGGTCCCTCTTCCAATCCCCCTCCCATATCTCCCCCGTTTTTATTTATTAAATAAACATCACCCAAAGTTTTCATCAGTGTCTTTTTGAAGAGGGTGAGGGTGATGGAAATAATAAGAAAAATAATGAAAATCCAAATAAGTCCTTTGAGGATGGAGGCTGCCCACCCGGGGACGCCCCACTGCGACAATAGTCTGTTAACTGGGTCCAGCCGAAGTCTCTGTACAGATGTCTTGGACTTGCATCTGGATCCGCTGGATGTTCTTTTGGATAGATGTGCTTCTGGATGACAAGTTGAAACAGCACAGTCCTTCGAAGTCCTCACAGCTGTGGCCATGGGCGAGCAGAAGAAAGTCAGTTGCTGCTCTGTTTTGTAAGGTGACATGCCTGGTGGTTTGCTTGTCCACCAATAGATTGGAGAGGGTGGCAGACGAGGCGCTGGCATGCTTGATTACCCAACACTCCAGGTGAGAAAGCTCACCGAGGGTCTTAGCTGCTGAATACCATAGTAAAAAGATAGAAGCAGTGACCCTCTTTGTCTTACCCCAATTGAAAATTTGTGAGTCTCAATTTTCATCAAATTGAGTGTAGGATCTTTTAGAGCGAGCCAATTGTCTTTCTCTCTGCCAACCAGAATTTGAGTTTTGTTCAGAGAGAGGGTAGCAAGCCTGCCAAGGCTGCATGGCCGTCCTTGGAGCCGAGACAGAATCCCCGACCATACTCTGTCCCCACAAATAAGAAACATTCCACGGGGAAGCACCTTAGGGCGAGTGGAGGAGACTGAAATAGCCTGACTGGTATAGTTACACCAATTCAATTGAGTATTTCTTACTCAAAGGAGTGACGTCTTTGCAATATGTATTTTTGGCCAAGTCAAATCCTTGCCAATTTTGCCTTGGTCTTTGGAAGTAAAATTTAATGCAATAAGTTGCACGAGAGGACTCCAGCAGGTCCAATTCCTGGGGTTCCTCTTTACTATTTGGCAGAATTTTCGTCCACTTGTCCCATGTGTCCACTGGGTTAGGTCTCCTACCAGTGGTTCAGAGCAGGTCGGAGTTGGACACAGGCCAGTCATCAGCAACCAAGGGGACCCCCACCAGGCATGTGGACAGAGGATTGTCCACGTTGCCCATGGCCAAGCAGAAGTTGTCTTGTTGCAAGGACTTCGCTAGCGTGATCCCAACGTTCTCCTTCAGCTGTGGCATAATCCAGCCATCCGCCGCTGACATCCATAAGGTGGTGATGATGATCATGGCAGCAGTCAGCTGGGCGCAGTGGGGTTCCTCACGAACTGATGTCAAGTGGGCAGCCATCCTCCTTATAATAAAACGAAGAGAAGAATATATAAGTAACATAAAGGGTATGGTTCCTCTCCCCTCCCAGCTCCCTCCTTGGGCTTAAATAAAATAAAACACATTAGGGCCAGGGGGTAAAGGGGCCACAGGTAAGGTACGAGGGTAGAGGGAATGGGGCAGGAGAGGATGGGGTATTGGGAAGATTGTCATTTCGTGGAGGTAGGTAGAGTCTGGAGATGAGGACTCGCGCCGCTAGGTTCAGGCGAACTCCCGTAGTCTTCTTTTTCTTCCTGCGTCACCAAGCCACTGCGTCGTCTGATGTTGTAGATGATGCAGCCTCGGGGTTGTCCTGCATCCGGGTGTCTGCAACAGGCTTCTTCCAGGAAGGGTTTGACATATTTGCTGGGAATCCATTTGGGGCCTTGGGCTGTGGAAACATATGCATACCCTCTCCCCCACATTATTAATGGATATGGTCCAGAGATGTTACGAGATTCGGGGTTCCTGACGAGGACAGGCGGGCGGTCCTGTAAAATGGCTCTGGTATTGTTGTGGAAGTGCCTAAGGACTGGTGGATTCAGCTCCTGGTCAGAGCAGTTTAAAAAGTTTAGTGTGTAAAGTGCCTTACTTAACCACTCAACTGGCGTCATGGCCAGGGCCGAACCATTCTGCAACTCCAGGAGCCGCTTTATTTTTTTGTGGGAGCACTCGATGATCACCTGCCCCGTTGGGTTATGAGGGATGCCTGTGACATGTGTAATGCCCCTTTGTTGTAGGAATTCCTCAAACCTCCTGGAAGTGAGTCCCGGTCCATTATCTGTCTTTATTATCTTTGGGACTCCTAGGGTGGCAAATGCCATGTAGAGGTGTTTTATGGCATCTTTGGTCTTCTCCCCCTTATGGAGGGATGCGAAGACAACCCCTGAAAAGGTGTCGATGGACATGTGTATGTATTTTTGGCGACCGAAGGCGTTGTAATGTGTAACATCCATCTGCCACAATTCTAAAGCCCCCAGTCCCCGGGGATTAACCCCTGTTGCCACTGGTGGAAGGGCAAGGGACTAGCAGTTGGGGCAAGTGGCAAGTATGGCCTTTGCTTGTTCTTTAGATATTTTAAACTGCCTGACAAGGGCAGGTGCGTTTTGATGGTAAAAGGCATGGCTAAGCTTTGCCTGTGCAAAGACATCAGGTAAAGTGTGAGAAAGTGCATATGCTGTTTGTGTAATGGGCATCACAAGTTGATCCGCCATCCAGTTTCCCTCAGCGATGGCTCCTGGCAGGTCAGTGTGAGCCCGGACGTGCATAATATGATACAATTGCTCCCGGTGGGAGATCAGCCAGATTAGTTCCATAAGCAATTGAAATAATGTCTTATTTTGAATTTCTTTGAGCATTGCATGTTCTGCGTGCCCTGCTACCCCGGCAACATATGCCGAATCAGTAACCAAATTGAAAGGCCGCTGGAATTTTTTGAATGCTCTCACGACCACAGCAAGTTCTGTGATCTGGGGGGAACCCTCAACAATTTGGATGTCAGACTCCCACTTCTGACTCTCTGGGTCCTTCCACGTGATCACTGATTTGTGGGACTTTCCCGACCCATCAGTGAACACTGTGAGAGTGTCTTTAATAGGAGTTTTACTTTTGAATGATTTTGGGGCCAAATAGAATGTATCCTTGAACAGTTTATGTTTAGGATAGTGTATTGAAATCTGTCCGGGATAGCTGTTTAATGATATTTGTAAATTTTCATTTGTTTGTAACAAGGACTCCAATGGTTCCAAATTTAATGGTAAGTAGATGCACGCCGGGTCACACCCTGCAAGGGTCTGGAGGCATTGCCTAGCCTATATGATTATTTTGGTCATCAGCTCCGCAGGTGTTGTGACTGTTTTGGGGGGCTGGTGCAGAAGGAACAACCATTCGATGATGAGGAGTGGGTCCTTCCAGCCAGCATCCCATTGAAAAAGCAAACCATGGAAATTTGGGCACTTACCCAAGATTGCAAGGGTAAGGGGAAGGACCTGGTCCACACGGTGTGCCTGACGCGATCTGATGGCCTCTGCGATTCTCTCCAGGGCTCCCTTCGCGGCAGGTGTGAGCTCGCGTGGAGAAGCCAGGTTGCCATCTCCTCGTAGAAGGCTGAAGAGGGGCGCCAGCTCCTCCGTGGTGAGTCCCAGGAGAGGTCTGATCCACGTGATAGTACCACAGATCTGCTGAAGATCCCGCAGGGTCTGTGGGTCATCTTTGATGGTGATGGACTGGGGGGCGACGGTCCTTCCCGTGATGTTGAAGCCCAAATATTTCCATGGTGCCAAAAGCTGGATCTTTTCCTCAGCAATTTGAAAACCTGCAGCTCTGATGGCTTGTACAGTCTTTGAAAGTGCCACGTTAAGGTAGTTTGTTGTTGCAGCACAAATTAAAACATTGTCCATGTAGTGTAGTATTATAGCTTCAGGGAAAAGTCAGCGAACCGGTGACAAAACTTGGGCCACAAAGGTTTGACAGAGCACCGGGGAATTTTTCATTCCCTGGGGCAAAATGGTCCACTGATACCTTTTGTAAGGCTCCGCCCGATTGATGGAGGGGACGGAGAATACGAACCTGGGGGCACCTCCAGGATATAATGGGATGTTGAAAAAACAGTCCTTGATGTCAATGACTGAGAGCTGCCAATCCTGGGGAAGCATGGAGGGTGAGGGAAGGCCAGGCTGGAGGGGTCCCATGTCCTCGATAACATCATTAACCCTGCGTAGGTCCTGGAGCAGGCGCCACTTGTCTTTGCCGGGTTTTTTAATGACAAAGACAGGTGTGTTCCAGGGGCTGGTGGAAGGCATTAAATGCATCAGGTGCACCTGCTCCTCTACTAGTTTGTTGAGTGCTCTTAATTTCTCGTCCACCAGGGGCCACTGATCCACCCACACCGGAACATCGGTTTTCCAATTCAACGGTGGGGAAGTGCGCTCCGCAGTGGCCCACACTAAAAATCCCACACAGGGCTAGGGATGTCAAGGCGGGAACCCCACTGGGACAAAACATCCCTGCCAAGTAGCATAATGTTAGATGAAACAAAAAATGGCCGAATTGTGGCTATTTGTCCCTCAGGGCCCTCCACACTTACCAAGCGCTTGCTGCGGATGGAATTAACAGCTCCTCCCACTCCAGAGATTGTGCCGCAAGGGGGCACCAACTCCCAGTTGCGGGGCCACTTTGACCTGGGAAGGGTGGTAACGTCCGCTCTGGTGTGTGCCATGAGGTCCCAAGTCACTGACTTTCCCTGTAACAAAAAGGTGGCTGTAATAATAGGTGCCTCCTTACGTTTCATATGAAAAAGATGTTTCTGTCCTCCTTAATGTCTTCATAAGTGTCCTGTCCGGTGTAGTCCAGCAGATAGAGCGCGGTGAAGGGGAGACCCTTGCGCAGGGTGTAAAGTGGATGGCTGCACACGACCGAGACAGTTACCTCGGACCCCGGCGGGACACACACTACCTCTGGCAAGATGGAAAGCCGGTCTGGTGTGAGCCTGCTATCGTCCAGAAGGAGCACCGTCGCCTCGCTGTCATAGTAAGGGGCCTCCAAGAACCCTTCCGGGACTCTCACTGGGTCCTTGTCCTCGAAGAAGATGGTGGTAGTGCTCCTGAGGACCCGGTGGTTGCCTTGATCTAGCAAGGCTGTTCTCTGGAGGAGCCGGAGTCCGTTGTCATGGTCCCGCCAATCCTCCGGAACTGTCCCGCGGGCCACTGGTCCTCCCGGATGGTAGGGAGGCTCAGGCGCTGGGAATGGCCATTTGATATCCTCGCGCGGCCCCTCCTCGCACTCCACGGCCTGTTTCCCGACGGCTGGTATGACAGGAAGGGGTTCCTGGGTGGTGGTCTTGGGGAAGACACGTGCGGATGGTATAGCTGTTCCGGGGGCCAGTGAGGGCAGGTGGCTTGGATGTGGCCCATATGGCCACACCCTAAACATCGCATGGTGTTGAGGTTTAACATCGCCTCCCCAACCCCTTTACTCACGGCCATGGCGACAGTGATCTCCGTTGATGTGGCTTTTGCGCAGGCCTCCACCATCTGGGCGATGGTGGGCTCAGGGTTCTGAGGTAAGGTCCGTAGTATCTTCTTCGTTTTGGCCATGGCATTGGTGAATGCCATCTTCCCCAGGAGCTCCTCCCTCGTGGCTGGATTCTCTATCTGCCGGTCTATTGCTTCTCTGAGTCTGTCCACGAATTTGATGAATGTTTCCTCTGGGCCCTGGTTGATAACTGAAAAACTCTGCAGAGGAGTTTTACCATTGGGGATTTTCAGGAGGGCGAGTCTGCCAGTCTCCTTGATGTCATTCAGGAGGCTCGCCGGGAGCAAGATCTAGTCCTCCAGCTGGACAAACTCGCCTTCTCCCGCCAGGGCCTCGAGTCCTTCTTCCCCCTCCACCGAGTGCCTCTGCCAAGTTGTGTTTTTTCAGGAGAGGCTTTAGGAGTTTTTTCCACTGGACCTCCCAAAGGAGGAGTTCAGTGGGGGTAAGCAGGGACTTGGAAATGTACCGCAAGTCATGTTGTACTAAAGTGTGTCCAGAAAAAGTCAAATCAAGTACATTTTTAAAGAAAGGAGAATCTCTCCCGTAGTCCTTGGCGGCTTTTCTAAGTTCCTTCACCTCTGCATAGGGTAACTGTTCCCATTTGATCTGCCCTCCCCTCGCCCTTACCACCAGTGCTGCGAATAACTCAAGATTTTTCACGAGTTCAAGGTCCCCATCCCTGATTGCCTCTGCCCGAATCTTGGCCCACCCTCTCCCAACCTAGTTGTGGGTCAGGGGCTGTCACTGTCCTCATCCTCTTCCAAGGATGAGGCAGGACGGGTGAGGGCCTTGATCCTCTCCCTGACCGGAGGGCTCTGATGGCGTGAAGCCTTGCAGGCCAAGATGGCTGCTTCCAGCCAGGCCGACTTCTGGTTCCGGTCGCGTGGGAACCGGAAGTGGCTGGAGAGGGGGAGGCGGGGCCAGACCCGCCTCCCGGGGCAGGGCCTTCCGGCGAGAGGTTCCCACCCACGGGGGCGTTCCCTCCCACCAGGGCACACCCAGGGGCGTGGTCACGGGGACGGATGGGGCGGGTCCCCACGCTGACATCATCGACGTGGTGGGAAGGGCGGGACCCGATGCAGGGGCGGCAACCGACAGAAGAGGAGCGGGAGAAGTGGTGGGGACCGTGAGGGAGGAGGGAGGTGAAGGTGCACCATTTTGTAATTTTGTCCCTGGCAGCTCAGCCATGTGGCCGGCGCCATTTTGTACACTATGTCCGCATAGATCAGGAATTGAACAACAGGATCTTAAACTGGGAGTAGGGTTTTTGGGATTTTTGGGGCGAGGAAAGGCCCGCACTGGGGTGGCCAGTCCCAGGGCGACAAAAGGACAGAGTGGAACGGGAGGCAGCATGGAGACGGCAGCAGCCCTGTGCCAGATCGTGGCAGGATCTGCCGCCTGATCCACTCTTAGGGGAAATGGGAGTAGGAGTGAGGGGCGCGGAAAGAGGGGTAGGAGAACTGGGGCCCAAACTCTCCCCTTTTTGTTTAAATAAAGTAAAAATAGAATGAAAAAGTGGAAAGAAACGTCCAACCCGAAAATTCCCCTTAACTTGCAAATCATACAACAGACGCCCAACTTTTCCCCAGAACAGAACAGAATTAAAATCATCCTGAGACGTATCAGGAAAATGGTCAAAAATAAGATTAACTAAAGCTTTTAAGTCCCGTTTCTTAAAAGAAATGTTTCCCAAAACCAGGGATGATTTAACATGGATATAAAAATCCCGCCTAGCAGGGGAAAGGCGGCTGCCCATCCTCACTGCAGCAAATGTCCCCAATGAGGCAAAGGGAGAACGAAAAGAAACAGGACAGGGTCAGGTGCCAAGCAGGGCACACAGAAACACACTCACCAAAAGGACACCCATCGAAAAGAAAAGGACCTCCAAGGGGGGTGGAGGTGCTGCAGGTCCTGCTGAGAGGGAGCCTCGCTCCTCAAGGCTACTGGTCCTCAGCAAGCAGGGTATCTGCAGCCCACGAAACAGAAGCTCTTCTTCAACGAAGCGCAGCTGCTTGTGGGGCTGGTACCAGAACGGCGCTTATTTCCAGAAGCAGGCAGTTCACAGAACTGAACGGGCCCGTAGGAGTCGCTCTGATGAAATCCACGAAGGGTCCCTGTTCGGGCGCCAGCTGCGGCATTCCTGGGACCTGTGTCCCACCGGAGACACCACGGAGGGTTCGGTCAACCGGTGCCGGATAGCAATAAAGACAGCTTCCACCAATGCGGGATGGCTCACAGGCTGCTTTATTTCTGCGGGTTCGGTAAAGGGTAGGCACAGCGAAGGGAGGGAGAAAACCACGCAGGAGGACAGCAAGATCTGAGAGGCCCGACCAAGGGGCGGGGCAGGGAATATATCGGGTGGAGGATAGGAGGGGCCAGGGTTGGCAGGAACCAATCAGATAGGGACTGGAGGGAGGAGTAAGGATGGGGTGACATAATTCTGACCAGTGGGGATAAGGAGCAGGAGTGGTTTCAGGGGAAGAACCAATGGGGGTACAAAGTATACAGAACCTTCTAGAACTGGGGGAAGGAGTACAGACTGATTGACATAACTGCGGGGAAGGGATAACAAAAGATTGACAACTGGGGAAGGCGGGAAGCTACACCTCTGTAGCCTCCCATGGCAGGGCGGGAGGTCCCTCTTCCAGCCCCCCTCCCACATACGGCAAGCTTTAAGGTTTCAGTGTACCAAATACCACTTCTCCCATCTTCATTATTTACATATTTTGTCTATTTTATTTTTTTTTCATACAGTTTGCTTACCTTTGCTCTTTTAGCATGCCCTGTGAAAAGTTCACCTTTTAAATTTGATCAGACTTCAGATGAAAAATTTTTGTAGTTATTTATTTCCATGCTATCTAGCTATCAAATGCAAAGTATTTTGAGTTGGAGAAATGTTGTTTTGGAGGATATAGAGGTGTTGCTTTTTTCTTCAGACTATCCCATTCCATCAATTTTATATTGTTAGTTTTACCTTTGTGGCGCCCAGGTACATACTCCTGTATCCTTTTCATAATCTTCCTATTCCAGGCCCTAAGGAATTCAGAATTGTTAAGTGCAACCTATCAGTGACAGATTTAATCCTATACATTAAAGGATTATAGCAGTGCTCGATGAGTGGTTTCTTTTACTGAAACAAGTTATCATAATCTAGAGCACCAAAACCTGTTCCCCAAAAATCAATACCATTCTTTTTTGTGTTATTTAAATCCCCATAATTAATTCATTCTGGATATCAACTAGTTGGGGAGGGTGAACTTTCTTCAGAAGTATGGTCCTGATCTGGTTATCTGAGGGCAGAATCTGGTGTCTGATGGGGTCAATGAATGAGAATTGTAATCAATTGTACATGCAGTTGTTAAATCTGTGTGCAATCTGAAACAACATGAGGAAGCACAGGAAATCTTATCAATTAATGAAGATTCAAGCTCTATACTTCAATTTGACTTTCAGGATTTATTTCATATGCAGAGCAGCATAGGGACTACTTTAATTTTACTGAAAACTAATACATCAGAATTACTGGTGACATACAGTAGTAAAGAGGTTATATCTATGTTTTGTGAAAATAGGTATCTGAACCAATAAATCTGAGCTCTCTGTTCTTGTGATCACATCAGCAAGAAACCCTGTTTAGAGAATTCTGTCTCCCACATATACTTTGAATAAATTTAATGGAGGTCAGTAGCTCACTGTATATCCCTTCAAAGCTCTTTCCTTCCTGTTATTAACTGCTGTACACAGTTCAAATTATCATGTTATGGCAGGCTGTGTTTAAAGGACCAGCTCAAGTGGAGCATTAAAAAATTAGCAAGTCCAGCTTTAGGAAAGTAAAGCTTGCTTATATGCATCTCTTATTTACACAAGAAGCCCTGCTAGACTTGTTGTGCCATGCTATTGAGAAGAACATAATTTTTCTCATTTCTTTAAAAAAGCTATCTATAGCAATTCTTCTGAACAAACTTGCCAATTTATGTGTTGTCAGATTTTGGAATGATGTGCTATAGCTCTGTTTTCTTCTGCAATTTTGTACCATATCTTTGTTCCTTCTGTCTTCTAAGTTTTTGCCCTTGTTTTTGTTATCCTGCCTTAAGAGACAGCCGTTGAAATTAAATTGCACTGAACAATCTAACTTCCTTTCAGCAAGTTAATATTTCAATGAGTTTAACAAAATTATACTTTGCAACATAGTATTTCCACACTGTGAATACCCTAAATTTAATAAGCATGCCTAGGAAAAAAAAAAAGAGCAGAGAAATCAGACATTTTTGTGGGTATAGGATTACCTGCATGTCTGGTACAGATTTGATGACCAGCTCAGTTAAGTAGCTGACATTTAACCACCAGATCGAAGTACAATTCTCCCTCAGTTGTTTTCCCAAATCAGGGCAAATCCTTTAGCAATCTTGAGCTGTATTTTCAGTAAAAGCAGTTGTTGATGAGGAAAAAATTACTTGGTTATGCTGAGGAACATTTAAATAAAGAAAAGCAGATGTATTAAGTAGAGTGTTTACAAAACTTTTCTATAGAATTGTAAATTCTTCTTTTGCTCATACATATGTATAAATAGTTATATATGTGTGCATATATTTGATGAAGAAGGCCCTCTACATAACATATAATGCTGCTGAACAGGACTGCTGAAATCCAGTTCTGCTTTGAATTCTAATATGAAAAGAAAACTCCTTTATTTAGGTGGAAAAGAGTCCAATAATTACTTTTATCATGTGACATTTTAGATGCACTTGTAAGACAACCCAGATGAACATCTCCAAAAGCTGTTTCCTGGGTGCTAGAAAAAGAAGAATTTTCCAGGTGACTAGAGGGATTTCTAGGCTGAAAAAACAAACAACATAATAGGTCACACTTTTTATTTGCTAGATTTTTAGTAATTAAATTCGCATAAAGAACATTATTAGAAGTAGAATTAAAATCTAGAAGTAGATTAAAATTATCAGTGTTAGATTCTGCATGAAGATGTTTGATTATGAAGATGTTTGATTATTGATATGAAAGTAACAAATCAGTAGCAAAGTTTCAAAGTATGTAGATACCATTCTTATTCACACATGTAGTAAGGTATTTTGTGGTTTTCAAACAGTTACAGGAAATATAAGTTCTGAGAATTCACATAACATGTCTGCCAATTTTATGTTACAGTGAAATAGGACGAAATTACTTTTTTTTTTGTCCGACACATCCAAAATTACAGTATTAAACAAAATTCTTTAAGTTTAAGGGTGAGTAAGGAGAAAGTGATCTTTTAAACAGCATTGTCTGTTTCTTCAGTATCTGGGCGATATTAAAAAATTAGTGTTCACTTCTAGCAATCTTCTTCTAAAAGCTGTATTTTCTATAATGTCAGAGTGTTATCAACAAGTACCAAACTGAGTAACATAAAATAGAAACAGAGAAGATTATCCTCTTATTCTTACCTATATGTGTTATGTCAGGTTCTCAGAATGCCAGACAGTGGAGTTAAAAAGCAGTGTAATCTCAGCTCCTTGAAATCCTGTCAATTTGTCTCTTTGTGCTCTTTATTTGGGAGCAGAATTTTGGAGAAGAAAGGTGTTCTGCATTCCAAGCATACTCACCAGTAAAGGTGCAGTACACAATAGAGACAATTTTAACTACTTTTCTGAACAAACCCTGGGTGGGGCAAGGAGCTCTGCTACTGGCAGTGATAGAAGAGCAGAGTGGAAATGAAATTGCTGTTAACATTCTCTCCATCTGGGCCATCACCTTACTTCTCACTATCATTTCTCCAAGACACTTCCCTCCAGGAGGAATAGAAGTTAGCTATAAGGAAAAAACTGTGCACCTTCTGTCCATTTCCATCTGGTGGGAAAGTATCTTGTCTCCTCAATCTCCAATAGTCATGAACATGTGTAAGCAGTTACTATACCAAAAAATAGCTTCAGAAAACAAAGTTGGAGAGTAAAGTAAAATGATGCTGATGAACAGCATTGAAAAATGCTATGCCTTTTTGTACTTTTAAAGTTAATTAGTGATGATAAACTATTGACTTAGTTTTTGCAATATTGATTGTCTATCTAATTTGTTCATTCACAGTAAGGATTAAAAATTCACTAGTGCCCAAAATCAAAGAGAAAGTATCCTATCTGGGGTTTTGCTTATTTCTTTTGCTTGCATTTTGTATATATGAAGGATCAATTTATGTGAACAAAAAATGTCTGTAGGTTAAAAAGCTTCTTGTTTTTCCTCAGTACAACATGATATGTTTCTGCTGAGAACAGCTCAAGGTCAAAGTCACTTCTGTGTTGTGTAAGGTAATTCTTGTTTGTGGGTTCACAAAACCATACTGGCCTTCTGAAATAAAAGATACCTTGCAGTGGGGTAAGCAGTCAATTGTGATACCTCTGTAACAGAGAAAGGCAAACTAAAAACACCACCCCACCAAAGCTCTATGCTAGGATCTATGTTACCAGACTTATTCTAAGTTATAGAAAATGGAAAAGGAAAAAAAAAAGAAGGAAAAAAAAAAAAAGAAGTAAGGATGTTGCAAAGAATATGCATTACCTATAAGCAACTGTCCAAAAATGAGCTTGGCAGCCTTTGTTCATGGTCATGTTCAGATCTGGAAGTTTTCAAAAACCTGCAATGAGGATTTTCATAAACCTTGGGAAGCAGTGTATGCAACTCTGAATAATTTTATATTTCTAGAAAAGGCAATTTCTTTTATAATAATTTTTCATAGAGATTTGATAATACTTTATAAAATAAATATTATATATAATATTCATTATAATATAGTAAAATTTAAAAAATATTTTTACTTCATATTTCATTTCATATCTGCTAGTCTGGTTTTTATTTTTAATTTACAATAAAAAATAGAGTATATTGGCTTGTGTTTAATTTTTTTCCTTTTACAATTTTCAATATTTCTGATATATATGAAGCTTGAAAATATGCAAATTATGAGCTGGAAAGTGGAAAAAGTAGTCCAAAAGGGAAGACAATAATTAGAACATATTAAATTTATAGTTGGAAAGGGTCAGAGGTTTTAAAAGAAATTTGAATTTAGGAGATTTAAAAGGTTAAAATATTTTTCAAGAAAGCTATAATTTTTTAAAGAAACCTCTTAGCTCAAGCTGTCTTTATATTTTCTTGGCATTGGTAGACCATTTTAATTTTGATTCATTCCCAATAATGTAATTTAAACCTTATTCTTCCTCCTAAAAACCATATGAATTTCTTTTATTGCTAAATTCTTTCAAAGAACACAAAATCACCAGAATCAGAATCACAGAATCATTAAGGTAGGAAATTTATTTTGTTCTTTTAGAAAATAAGCAAAAAAAGGCATAAGACATGTTCCTTGGAATTTTGAGAAAGACACTAGCAACAAAAGTATTAGTAAAAGAGGATTCCTGTGTATAAAACAGCTTTCAGGCTCAGATTCACATTATCTTATTTATACTTACATGAAATTAATATTTAGCCACTATGATTTTTCCCAATTAGCCCAGAAATATGAATTCTTTCATTCTAGAAGGAACAGGTCACTAGATTGCAGTCTTTCATAAGTTTCACAGAGAAGCTTGTCCTGTTTTACTATTTAGAATCAAAAAATCATAGAACCACAGAATCATAAATTTTTCTGGGTTAGAAAAAGTTTCTGAGATCATTGAGTTCAACATTTGATGAATCATCATCATGTCACTTAGACCCTGGCATTGTCATGTCATTTCATTTCTTGAACACCTTCACAACTGACTCCACCTCTGTCCTGTTCCAAATCCAAAGTTCTGAAGTCATGGGTTTTTGTCTTTCATATATTCTTTTCTCATTTTTAATTTTTATTATTCTGGTGACATAATTTTCAAAAGCCTTACTCCCCATTAATTGGAAATTTAATTATCTATGTAGTTGCAATTTTTTTTTTTAATCTTAGAAAAACTGCTGTGTGATGTTCAGGCTGCCCTCAGAAACATAGCTAGAAAAATATTTTAAATAATGTTTGATTGTGATAGAAGAGGACTCAGAGTTGATCAAAGCACACAAAGCACCCCCTCTTGAACTACAGAATTACTATTTTTTTTAATTAATCCCTTCCATGAAAAGGAAACTAAATAAACTCTTGGTTTTGTGTTCCTGTATCCATTTATCTTAATGAATTGAAGTATAAAATATAGAGAGTGGATAGAGAAATAGGAAGAGCTATGCTCTGGCTAAAACAATTTTGTGTGCAGTAAAGACATACATGAATTTCTACAAAATATTGATTTGTGCTTCTTTCTGGAAGCCCTGTCTTCCTTACTGTTTTTGGAAATGTGGATCAGGACAAATTGTACCTGAAAACTTCAGGACATTTCCTAAATTAAAACCAAAAAACATAATCAGAAATTATGCATATCCCAGGCTCTGAGAAAACAAGGATCTGCAAAGACATAGATTAGCATTGGCCTGATTGTATTGAAAAAATTAATTTATCAATATTTTATTCTTTTGTGTATGTATATTATAGGCTGATTATTAAAAAATATATAATGAATCCTCAAAAACTAATCTTCCAAAGATCTCTGCTGGAAAACAAAACAAACAAACAAACAAAAGTATACCTTATATTGCATTAAATATCCTGGCAATTTTAGGAGAATATCATTTTCACAGGTCAGTATTAAATGTTTGTAGGATTGCATCCATATTCTTTTGCCATCATCACTTCCAGCATACTAATTTTGCATAATTACTTTCTTTGAACTCAGACATTTTTTCCTGAACAAAAAGCACATATTGTTGGCACTGGTTTTGATATATGCTGTTACATCAGTTTGGAATCAGGGGAAAAAAGGAACTGGGAATTCTCTTGTGGGTAATGCTTTTACTAAGGTGTAACTACCTTTTCCATTATTGAAGAAGACTGAAGCTCTTCTGGTCTTTCAGAACACTCTGAGAACTCTTAATGAAAAATAGAGTTATTTCCGAATATTGAAAGAAATATTTTAAGAAGTGTTACCCTACTTCTAGTCATATGATAGGTTTGCACATGTCCTCTGATCTTCTAACAAGGATAAAGCAATTCGTCTATTTTCATAACTCACAGGTATTCAAAAGACATTGTGCAACTATACACACCTTGTAGGTATAATCACAGACTCAGGGGATTGTAGAATCATAGATTAGGTTGGATTAAAAGAGACCTTAAAAGACTGTCTAGTCATCCCCCTGTTGCTACAAACATGGACATCATTCACCATATCAGGATGCTCAAGCCTGATCTTGAATCCTTCAATGAAGTTGTTTTTCATTTGTCAATACACTCCAGTCCTTCTCTGCTCTCAATTCCTTCATCCCCCAGCCTGTATTGATGTTGGGGTTTGCTCTGACTCATCAAGTGGAGGACCTTGCACTTGGCCTTGTTACACTTGATGAGGTTTTATGGGACCATTCCTCAAGACTGTCAAGGTCTCCCTGCATGTCATCTCTTCCCCCATGTCTATCAAACTTTGATGTACTGAGTATTAAAGCTATTTTTAAAAATTGCTTTTGAACACTGTGAAAGAAGAATTCTAAACTTGCAATAGTACAGAATTTTATCAGAAAATGCAGTGTCATCAATAAGAAGCATATTTTTTAAGGACTTCCAAAATCACAATTACCATACCTGGCAGGGTATCCTTTTCCAAATAAGATGGCACTTGACTGGTGAAAATAATATTTAAGTATACAGCTATTTAAAAGGCAGGGAGGTGACATGTGGGAACAGTGGTGAAGGAGGCTTCCTTCCTTGTCAGTCAGTAGTTTTAGTGGCTCAAGTTTTCCATGGCTGTTTTTTCCAATCAGTCATCAAGAATTTACTACAGCAGAACAAAACACAAAATAAAATACACCTATCTGCTTTATAAAGATGACAAGGGCATTCAAAAATGCCCCAGTGATTGAGGACATATCTTACTAAAGGACCATAAGGTCAATTTTTTTTTGCGCTTAAAATTTTGATGTCACCAAGATATTCTGTATTCTTACACCAAAAAAAAAAAAAAACACCAAACCCCAAAATCTAGTAGAAATAT
Source organism: Chloebia gouldiae (assembly GCA_003676055.1). Taxonomy (NCBI): domain Eukaryota; kingdom Metazoa; phylum Chordata; class Aves; order Passeriformes; family Passeridae; genus Chloebia; species Chloebia gouldiae. The sequence continues at coordinate 6,834,047 of QUSF01000011.1, read as the reverse complement.
ATGCAAAAGCCATGACTTCATATACTGCTGTGTGATAACCTATTATGCTGATGCACACTAGAGACAGAAGTAGGGTTGCCTATTTGGAATGTAAAATTTTCCTGATGCTATGTCTCTCTTGTTATTTTCCCTCTAAATCACCCTACAGTGATAAATCTGACTGTTTAAGTTGTCTCTTTGGCAGGTTGTCTTTTGATTAGGCAATTTATCTTTAACATGCCCAAAAAAAGATGTCCTCCATGAACAACAGTTGACAGTTAGATACTTGTACTGTGAATGCTATATTGTACTGGCTAGGTAATATACACAGAGAGTGAGATCAGCCAACAGAAATGCTCCTTAATAAATGGCCATACTCCATAGCAACAATATATAGCCATTACTATACAGGGGAAAATATGCTGCAGGATGAGGAAAACATGGACACAATATATTTCACATTAAATAAGATTTATCAAAGTATTCTGCAAAACATGGCTTGTGTTAGACAAAATGTCCTATGGAGATCTAGAGGTTGGAGAAAACAAGATGGATGTTGATTATTTTATAGCCCATGTGAAACAAGTGGCCTGCAGTTAGGTGTAACAAAAGCATCTATAATGAAGTGGTCCAGGTTTACGTTAAAGCCATATGAAGTATTAGTTACAAAATTTAAAAAATTGACAGACTTAACTATCTTTTCTCAGATGCCTCAGAAATGGTAGTGTGTCATATTAAACCTCATAGACTAGTGGTGAAGACGTACTAGTCTTGAATTTCAGCCAATATTTCAATACAGCTCCTGGTAGGAAATGTTTGATTTTAGATTACATTGCTCACTATTATTCTAATGTAGATGCTGTACAGTTTTTGTGTACAATGCTCCAGTATCTCTGCCCAGATCTACTGCTAAAGAGGATCAGCACAGAAAATCTTGACCAAAAGAAGCAAATAAGTAAGTAAAATCTCACCCTGCCATTATTATATAGGTAATTGTCTTTGAAATATTTCTAAAGTGAAGATTTCATTTTATAAAACATAATAAAATTAAAAGTGAATTTTATCCACAGTTTCTCTGGGCAAACTGTCCCAATGTCTAACAAAGCTCTAGAAAAATTCTTCCCTATAACCAATATAAATCTAGTCTCTTTCAGTTTAAAGCCATTCCGCCTTGTGTTACTACAGGCTATCTTAAAAAGTCCTTCTCTCTCTTTCTTATAAGTCTCTTTTATAACATTGAAAGGCCATAATCAGTATTCCTTGGAGCCTTCTTTTCCTCAGGTGGGGCAACCTGAAATCCTTCCAATTTTCTTCATAAGGAGAAACGTTCCAGTCTTTTGTCTTATTGCCCTGGATGAAGTTTTATGGGACCACTCCTCAGGACTGCCAAGATCCTTTTTTATGTCATCTCTTCCACCGTGTCTATCAGCAGCACTGGTCAGCTTGGTATCACCTGAAAAATTGCTGAGTCAATCCCATTATCTGTGGCATCAACAAAGGCATTGAATAGCCCTATACTGACCCCTGAGGAATACCATGTGTCATTGATCTTCCTTTGGACATTCAGCCATTGACTACAGCTCTTTGCATATGGGCATTATTCCTTATACATCAAATAGTCTGTCCGCTGAGCACTTATCTCAATAATTTAATGACAAGCATGTTGTGTGGGACTGTGTCAAAGGCCTTACAGAAGTCAAGACACATGGCATTAATTGCTTTTTTCTTATCTACCAATACAGCCACTCCATTGCAGGAGGTCTCCAGCCCAGTCAGGAATAATTTGCCATTATTTGAATGGCATCATGTTGGATGTTTTTAATCATTTCCCTGCCCCGCTGTATGCCTCGACATGTTTTCCAGAAAGATCTTCATCATGATCTTACTGGTCAGAGAGGAGAGTGTGGCTGGTTGGTAAACCCCATCATCTTTGTTTTCACTCTTTTAAAAAGGGAACAACATTTCCCTTTTTTAGTCACTATGGGTAGTGGCATGACTTTTCAAGCATTGTGGAAAGTGGCTTTATAACTACACCACAGAGTTCATTCAGAACTCTGGGATGCATCTTCTGGGGTCCCATGAACTCATATATGTTCAGTTTCCTCAGATAGTCTCAAACATGATTTTCTCTTAAAAAAGGGACATCTTTCTCCCAGTCTTGAGGTTCTCCCAGTCTTCAGTTCTTGAGGTCTTGAGAAGTGTTTGGAGAGAGATTACAATGGATTATAACCCTTTAGGTGTTATGCATTTTTTGCATCAGTCATAAATGGGCCATAAAATATTCACAAAACATTTATGGCAGGAGGCTGGGTTTTGTGTAAAAAACTGCAGTAGCTTTCAGCAGCAACTGCTGGAGGTTTTCAGCTTATGTGGAAATAAAATACTGATCTATAATTGACCCTGCCTTTCCATTTATCTCTAGGACAAATAGCCTTTTGTTTTGGAAGCTTGTAGATATTTAGTAATAAATTATGGGATAGGTTTTAGACTTTAAACTGGTTTATCAACAGACCAAGGAAGAAACCTTGAGTATTTGAGCTGACTATGATAAACAGACTTTGTTTTATTCCCTGGTGCATTATTTTCATGTGTTATCAAGGTGATTTTTTTTTCCTTTTCTAGCAATGCCCACTATTTGCTGTTATCATAACATCTTCTGAATTTAAAGGCTCTACACTAAAAAAGGTGTGGAAGATGATAATTGTCATTAACTGTCATGTAACACCAATATTAATTTCAGAATATGAAAATAAAATGACATGTTTTCAAAGAAGTTCATGTCATATATGAATTTAGTGTCAGAGAACTGGAGTTGTATTTTTTATTAATAAATTGCTGGAGATAATAAAAACTGTGTTGGCTTTGCATGGCAAGGTTTTGATAGTGGAGGGGAAGGATGACAGAGATGGCTTCTGTAAAAAGTTCCAGAAACTTTCCATGTGCTCATAAAAGCCAAGGCTAGCCATCTCCACAAAGGACCCATCTCTGACGGTGGTAGTAGCGTTACTGGCATAATTTATATGGGAGGAAAAAATGTTATGAGAAAGTAATTGAGGTCAGAGATGACATGAGTGAGAATATATGACAGAAACAGCTCTGCAGACACTAAGCAGAAGGAAGGGGAGGAGACGCTACAAGTGCCAAAGCAGCCCAATGCAAAGACTATGATGAATGAAGCTGTCCTTCTGGAGGATCAGGGGGAAGCAGGCGAATGTGCCCAAAGGAGGCTGTGATACCATGAGAAGTACATGCTGGAATAGGCTCCTGTTATCCTGGGCAGAAAGGAGCCCATTCCAGAGTAGATTTGATGACAGGGCTTGCCCTGGGCAGTCCTACAGGAACAGGGTGCTCCAGGGGCCCCACGCTGGAGGAACCTGCTTCTGTAGAGCTGCACTTTGCAAAAGAGACCAACATTGGAGTAGTTCACAAAAAACAACAGACTGTAGAACGGACTTGCATTGCAGAAGGAGAAATGTTCTCCTGTGGGAAAGAACCCACTCAGGGGTAGGGGTCTCCCTGAGCATGAAGAAGTGGCAGAAACAGTGTGATGAACTGACCCCATTCCCCATCTCTCCACACCACTGAAGGGAAGAACATAGAGAATCAGGATTAAAGTTAAGCTCAGAAAGAAAGGAGGGGTGGGAAAAAATGCTTTAAGTATTATTTTACTTCCCTTCTATTCTGATATATTTGCTAATAAATTCAATTGATTTCCCAAAGTTGGTTCTGTTTAGCCCATGAGAGTAATCTGTGACTGAGCTCTCCCTGTCCTTATCCCAACCCATAAGCCTTTCACAATATTTTTTCTCCTGTGTCCAATTGAGGATGGGAATGATAGAGTGGCTTTCTTGGGTACCTGGCACCCAGCCAAGGTCAAGCCACCACAACAGCTCAAATATCTGAGGTACTGTACTTACATTCTGACTTGTAATTTAATACATGCTGTTATACAAGCATTAGCGTTTTTTCAGTAAAGTATCAGACAGCATGTCATTTAGAATACTATCATATTCAATGATTCTGATATACTATAATTAGGATTACATGGGTCTGCATTTTCTATAGTTTTGGCTCAGTGTAATCCTTAATATTAATGGAATTAATGTTTGTTGTACAGCAATTACTTTAGAAAGAATGCTGAGTTTCTTATTGCCTAGCAGCTACCTGGCAATATCAAGAAACTAAGCACCTGTATGTGGATTTCCTTTGTACCTACCTCTTACTTTCTTAATGTGTAGCTGTCACTGTTGCACCAAAGAAAAAAACATTAAACAAAACTGACAGGAGTCAAGGAAAAAAAAAAAGGATGATATTGCAGACAATGACCTCCTTCTTGTAAGAATTTTATTCTTTTTAGCATCTTCCTCTAATAATGTGTGTCTCAGATAGCTTCTTGGACAGCTCTGATGGTATTGTAATTTGGCATAGTCTTAGGGAGAAAAATTACCCCTTTCTCTATGGCCAGTCAACAGTCTGTATGTTAATGCATTATTTTTGAGATAAGCTTTCCTTATAAGCTTTACTTTCCACTGTTCATTCTCCATTATTTCAAAATCATCAGATAAAAAATATATCCCAAAATATAAAACCTCATTTATTTAAAAATTTTGAGCTATTTCACTGAGAGAAATCAAGATACCTTATAACAGCAATTACCATTATGACTACACAATCTTCCTATTTCTCAGTGTATTTTTCCCACTTTAACTTTCTACCCTGAAATTCAAACTGCAGCATGCCTTTGGTTGTTAGATCCCACAGCAATTGTGTATTTCACTTCCACTTTGGCCTTTGATATAGGTGTCTTCCAACAGAATCATGCCATTGCTGATCAATTTAGAGACTCATAAGAGAAGACTACAAAAAATTCACAGGATTGGGACCCAGCCTGTAGCACTCACTCCCACAGATGCTGAGAATTCCCACAGGCTTGGCATTTTTCAAAACTAAATATAAAGCACATTTTTATTTAGCTTTCCCCTGATAAGGTATTTTCACTGGAAGATAGGCATACAGCCTTTCTCTCTACCATAGATATTTGTACATTACCACCTTCTTCCTTCATCCCCTTCAATTAAAAAATGAAGACTAAAAAAAATTTTAAAAAACAACAATGACAACAAAACAAACAACAAAAAAAGAAACAAAAAAAAAAAGAAAAAGGAAGCCAGGAAAAAACCCCACCCACAAACAAATCCCCACCCCAATTAATTAATCTGTCATGTGATAAGAATGGGAGAGAAGGAGAAGAACCAGGATGTCTGAGGTTTCTTCTATTTTTAATACTCCAGAGGCACTTTGATTCTATGGAGATGAGGCTATATATGTATTTAGATAGTTAAATTCTTAGTCCTTTAAGGGAGTCACTGAAAAATAAATGTTGATATATAATTGACTCATAGACATATTGCCTCTGGCAATATGCTATAGAAATGGCATCATGAGATCGAGGGAAACAGATCACAGATTTTAGTAACTGACACTTCACATTTTGTAAGTTTTTCCCTATATATTTCAAATGTTAATTGGGACTATAAATCTCTCTACATTTAAGTAAGGTTGGGCTTTATCTCCTTGACAATAACCTAGTATTATATTTTAAACTTACAGAATTAAAATTGCTAATATCAGCATAAGTTGGAACAGTAAAATTACATGTTAATTGTAAATTCACAATTAAAACCGACACTTGCTCTGACATGTGACTGCATGAACATTGTGGTGGCAAAATGCTAGAAGTGCTTTTTTGACGCTGCATATGTAATTATGAAAAAATTTCTACCTCCTGTCAGGGCTTTCTGTCTAACTGTAGTGTATGTTTTCTGCCTCTTTTGTTAATATTACATTTCTGAGGGTGTTTTATTGGTCCAAGCAACAACAAACAGTAGTCTGAAATTAAGGGGAAAGGACTTTGTTAGTGTGCTTATTGTTGCATGTATAGCATAGAAAATAAAAGTCTCTTCAAAGGTATTGAGGAATTTAAATTCTATAAGGAGTTTTACTTTGTTTTACCTGAAGTGTGTTGGAAACAAACTCACAAACACTAACTTATTTCATTTCTTTGGCACTGTAATTTTTAAAGGAGTGAATTGTAAAGTAGTAGTGAATTGTTTTGCAGACATCATCACCCCAAAATGCAGCTGTAGGACATTCATATAGAGTCACTAATCCAGAAAACATGGATCCTGCACTCTGAATGGACCTTTTCCCTTTTAGAATGAGTCATGTCACAATCTGTGTAAAAAGGCATTGGTTCTTTCATATACAACAGGATCATGGATGAGGAGTGCCTAAATTTCATGGATCACAGTAGGTTTTCTAAGTTTAAAGTAGTACCACATGCAACTAATAAAAAACCCATCAGTCCAAAAAAAAGGTCACCTCTGAGAAAGCTGTATTATCTCTGCTGATATCTGGAGATCTTTTGTATTGACAAAATGAAAAAAAAATCTCAGCATTTCCTTGATTTCTTAAGAATTTTAAATAAATTATGAAAGCAACTAAAACATAGACATATAAAGTATTCTATTTCATCTATTATTTGTAATTAATATGGTAAATTCAATACAGTAATGAACACAGTAAATTGTAAGTCCATCTTAATTGTAAGGAAAAATCAAAAGCATGTTTGCTATAAACTTCTAGTGTAAGAACAATTTAAATAGATAAATAAATATTTATCTATTTAAGTTTTTATACCAAACCTAAAATTTTCTTACTACAATATATGGAATTTTCTTACTACAATATAATGAAAATGAACAGATGAGGTATTAGTTTTGTTTTGCTTTGCCTTTTTCTTAATTTTTCTATGATTAAACAAAAGTCAAAGTTTAGTTGGAAATGTTTAAAATGTTATAATATTTTATTTATAATGGTTTTATTTATAATGTTTCTTTATAATGTCCCTCTCTACTCAATCCCTATTGGGTGACCTGCTTGATGAGCTTGACATCATAATTAGTCAACTGGAAATACAGCTGAAAATATTTATGAAGAGCATGATGGTTTCACAAATAATGGCATTCCTGGGGCTTGGAGAGGGACAGTAGTGGTAGTGAAATACCTGGTCCACTTTGCTCCTATCCACCAAAAAACTGTGTTTATGAGCCCACTAAAAACCCTGAAGAGTGACTACCCACACTCCTAAGCAAACAGACAAACAAAACCCCAAAATGTGGCATAAGATTAGAAATAAGATCAGAGTCCTAATATCTTGAAGACAGAATAGCAAAGTCTTGCAGACTAAGGAATGAAGACTGTTATGAGTGGTGAGTGCTTCTAAGATAGGGAGTTCTCAGCCAAGGCAGGTGGAGAGTTTGGCAGGTCCCCAAGAGATAGGGAAATCTTCATCATACAGAACAGAAAATTGTGGTTCTTCCTGCAAAGAAGAGCTTTCATTTTTGTCATTAATGGAGTATAACTGTTCTTTTTTTTATCAGGTTAAACAGAAGAGCATATGTATGAAGTGTTGGGTCAGAATGTCTGTAGTACTGGTTTTGGCTGGCAGGAGCACCAAAAGCCTGCAGGAAAGTATCTTGTGTTTGAAATATAATAAGCAAGCTACTATGGGTATGTATTCTGGATTTCAGACAGCATCATCAGCACAACATCTGATAGCTCCATAGCAAGAAGAAAATTCCATGAGTGTCAACAGGTCCATAGAACTCAATGTGTGGCCACACTTTTAAGGAAAACTGTCCGTATGATGACATCTTGTTATTTTTTTATATTCTTAGAGTATGTTTAAGGCATATGATTAACTTATTTTCTGTTGCTGAGGCTTTTCTGTTCGCATTGCTGAGACTTTTCTATTCATATGCTGATAGCTTTCAGAGAGCCCAACTGCACTCCAGCTGCTCTGCAAACAGGAAGTCACTGCCTTAGGAGTACACATTTTTATGACAAAAACAAATATCCCTTTTTACTTCTGGTGGTATTACAGAACATCAGCTGAGAGAAAATGGCATGAAATAGCACTGCATCATCAGTGGAGTACATGGTAAAAGGCTAGGTGAGCTGCACACATGCACAGTCCTGCTGATTTTCAGTAGGGTAAATCTCTAAGAATAAATGTTCAGCAACACTGAGAAAACACCCTAGTCATCTGTTTCAATGAAGCTGTGATAGCATAAACTGGAGGAGATTGCCACATTCTAGTGAGATTGCAATTTGGACTGCTGAGCTTTCATTGCCAAAGGGGATGTTTGGGAAGCAATGAGCTTATCTTTACTTTTAAGTGTAAATTGACAGATAGGAATGGAGAGTTCTCCCCTTTCTCAAACCAAAAACCAATTTGAGATCAAGATTCTAAAGTTATTCTACACAGAAGAACTGAATGCTGACACACAGAGGAACCTTTACCGGTGGGTGGTTTGTGTGAAGATTCTTGTCTGAATGTCGCTTCAAAAGCAATCAGATCTTCCTTTTTTGAAGCACCCCAAAAAAGTTTTTTTTCTAGTGGAGAGTTTGAAAAATAACTATTTATAACTTACTAAACAAACTGCAGTCTTAAAAGTTCTCAAATGCTACTATAGTTAGAGCACCCTTGGAAATTTTAAACCAGCAAAGGTGTGAGGGTGATCTTAAGGACCTGCTCTTTCTGAGTAAAAGGACAGTGAATGGGATAATATTCCAAATCCTCCCATAAAATTGTAACATGTAAAAAATTATTTGCAGAAATAGCATCTACATATGTTGGTTTTTTCCCTCCCAGAAAATGCAAAAATTACTGCACTCTGATGTATTGTTAATGCAAATGTAATATTAGAATTTCTATAAAGAGGCTATGAAACAAAAAGTATTACCTTTTTTACTATAACATAAAGTGGTTTTTCAAACTCTAAAATATATGTATGCATTATTTTTTTTGTCTGAATGTTTAAAAATTTATTGGTTTAGGTTAAGAGTATAGGGTTGGGTTTTAAAGTTTTGGAGGTTATTTTTATCTGTTTTGGGAGATTTTGTCTGTAAAAGATACAGCAGTTTAAAAATTAAAAGTTTAAAAAATGTAAAATTTCTTTTAGAAATTTTTAGGTATATTATTATAATCCTAACCAATTTCATTAAAATAAAAACATAATTAGTTTTGCATGAGAATTCATAGTTAATTTTTTTGTTATTCCAGAACAAAATATTTCTGCATCATAGGCATATTCATAAGTTTATGTTCTGAACAATTATGCTTTTCTGTGCAAATAATTTGTCTTCCAGTAATTTAGGAATTTTTTAAAAAAGCTTATATATTTCAACAACAATATTAAAGCTAATACTAAATTTAATTAAGAAAAACATTTGAAAGAATACAATCCTTTTATATGGATAAAGAAACTATGTAGTACAGAGCAGATATTCTCTTTTTCTTTCTAGTGAATAATTGAATATTATTTTATAGGCCTGTTTGGATTTGCAATTCTTCTGGCTCATTGTGTATTTTATTATCAGAGTAAAGTAAAAACGTAAATGTGTTTCTGTTGTGGTTTAAGAATGGTTCTTCCTAATTAAGTGCTTCCACTGAGACTCTCCACACTGTCTGTCCCTGCAGTGGGATGGAGAGCAGAACTGGAGACACAAAAGGCAAGGATCGTGGCTTGAGGTAAGAACAATTTACTGGAAGCAACAATGAGATAAGAAAAAGAACAGTAACAGCAACAGCAGCAATACTAGTGACAGAGGGTACAAGAAAAGAAATGCTACAGCTCACTGTGGAAAACCCTAGCAACAGAAAATTCCCGACCTGCTTGGAACCAGAATCACCCGAGCTCTTCCTCTGGCTTGGAACTGGGGCCACCCCAGCACTCTATTGGCCACACTTACTCAAACATAAGGAACACTTTCTCCCCAAAAGAGACTTCCTTTCCCCTGCCCCCAGAAATTATGTGAGGTTGAGTAGAACAGCCTCAGTGTTCTCCTTCATGCCCATTAGCAGCTACTGCAAAAATTAACCCTATCCTGTCTGGAACCAGGACAGTTTCTCTGTTTCTGCTTTCCTCCTTTTCTTCTGTTTAACATAAAATTTTTGGTTTAAGTGAAGGATAATATAGTTTGATGGGGCCATGACAAGCCCAGAGCAGGCTCAGCCATTGGGAAGACTAGGCGGTTTTGGGGTTTTCCCAGGAAGTTGCCCTCTGTCACTTCCTACAGGTCCCACACAAAAAAAAAAAAAAAATAGTGCAATCTAGGTCCCAGAAATATCCCTGAATCATTCACCTTATTAACAGTTTCCAGTGTGGCCCATTAGTCACAGTTCTCTGATAGAAATAAACTGAATCCATTAGTTTTCCAGTGACCAAAGTCAGCTACTTCATGGATTTCCACTCCCCTCCACCCCCACCACCCCCCCCCCACTGGAACTCTGCCATGATTTTTGGTTAGTCAAATTTATCTTTTAATACATCTACCTGTTATCGCAGTATGGACTTGTCTATCATTAGAGTAACCAGTTTTACTGACCTCTTTTGCCCTCCCTGATATGTCCTATGTTACTTTCCTAATTAAGATGAAATTTCCTCTAAAAGTAGATTTCATCCTAGAGCCCTTTTCTCTTCATCTGGAACTTGGATGCCTCTACTATATCCAATAAAACCAATGATTGTCACGCATTAATCTGCTCTTTGGTATTAGCAGGATGTGAGCAGATCCAGCTGTGCACTATTGTTGGTTGGAGCATCTAGAACCTATATCATGCTCCAGAAATCTTCTTTTTTGCTTGTGTTTTTAGTAGATATCTACACCTGTACTTTCCTCACATGTAAACATACTATCAGGCTAATGAGCATCAAAAAACAGAAGACAAAATCAAGCACTCATTCATTTTTCTTTATTTGTCATTTGTGAATATATTAAAAACCCAAAACAAAAAACCAAACCCTTAGTACAGAAAAGACAAGGAGTTTAATCTAGCTTGTAAATATCATTTCATGTCTCTAATACACAAAGCTTCAAGCAGCTAATTATGGTATTTTAAGGACCAGATGGACTACTTTAACCCCAAGTTTTCTGCAGCTTAAATACTTCACAGAATCAAAGATGCTTCTTTAGACTCTGAAATTATGATCAGTGAACTTAGTGCTTCCATGTTGTCATCCTTGTGCCCACCTGCATGCTCTCCACTGTGAGAGCAAGGATCATGAAACTGAAAAAAAAAGCTGACAGCAAAGACAGATGTTCTTAATAAAGGTTAGACAGTTTTCGAGAAGCTTTTTTCAAGCATAAATAAGAGGACTGAAATTATATGTAATGGGATTTTGCAAACTGATTTGAGAGCCAAAATTTTGGGAAATATATTATCAGCCCAAGATGCCATGGTGACTCTATTGATTTACAAAGCCAAATCCTTTCAATGCCAAATGAACAGAAAGGTGAATATGAGTGAGCTGAATGAAGATATTGGCATTTGAGAAGGCCCAGAATACAATGATATCACACTTCCTGAAATTATTAGAGAAACAACACTTGGCAAATATTTTACCTTGGATGTTTGACACTGTTTAGCCAGTAGCTGATTCAAATAACAGCCTAAAGCTGAGAAGTCAGCGTAAGAACATACACTTTCCCTCATTCTTTCCCTCTACAAGAATGCAGAGGTAAATTAGCTGGTTAATCAACAGCTGACAAATGTCAGTAAGCAGAGGATGAAACTTTCTGAAAGAACAGAATACATGAATCTGAAATACATTAACTCTATCCCTGAATTAGATTGGCTTACTTTTGTAAGAATGAAGAAAATGCCAGGATTTATATGGTTTGCGTTAGCTACAAAGCAATTATCTGCAATCCATGGTAACTATTTTACTTCCCTTCATCATTATTTTGGGGGACTAATAGTTTCTTTATGAGCTGAAACCTAAAATTTACCTTCTCTGAATGGTAAATCCACTATTGTCTGTATGCTGTTTTGAACTGCAAAGAACTTCTGTTTTGCAATGGTCATCATTTCCTTACTTTGAGTTGCTGTAATAAATTATAATGTTTACATACTCTGTGACTGCATGCAGACAATATCAGAGGTTACATTTTTCTCTTCACTTTAGCTGAGCTGGAATGCACAGATGCCATGGGCCTATTAGTCCCAATGCCAGCCTGAGAAGGGCAAAGAGTCTTGTCCTGGCCATACTGAACGGGGATCACTTCTCAGGGTCTGTGCCAAGTGGTCTGATGCTTAACTGAACCAATAAGAAGAGCCTGAGCTGAAGTTTTTAATGGAAGTCTAAATAAAGGATCATAACCAAATAAGCCGTTCATTATTACATAAGCTATCAAAATAAACAGGTTTTTGGTCACCCCACATTTAGGACTATGTTAGGAGTATTTAGGACTCAACTTCCAGAATTCTACAATACTAGATCAAACTTCTTTCACACTGTAAATTTTTCAAAAATTAATTTATTAACTTTATTTAACTGGAACTGGAAGGGTTTTATTGATTTTTTTGTAATTGAACAAGATGGTAATTAAGCAGACTAGAGATTCTGGTTTCTTTTATGCAGACATTTTACTGAACTTCAGTTTCATGATAGAGTTAAAAGAAAAAGTTTCTTCTGTTAGAACTCAAATCACTGAAGGTCAGACTATGATATTGGCGGAACTCGTCTGGAAATACTCATGGGCCTGATTCTGAGTTTTTAAAGTCATTGTATATCAGGTTTAATGCCAGGGAAACTAGTTACACAAAACCATATTTAGGGACTTAACAGACAAAAACAACCTTTGTTTTTATTATAAATTAACATTTAAGAGCTAAAAATAATTGCTTAGAATTTGGTGGTTAACTTGTACACTAACAGTTTCCCTGTGTGAGTGAATTTTGCTACGGAGCCTATTACCCTCCTCTATCATAACAGAACTGACTTGGTTCTTTCTCAAGCAATATATTAAGATATATTTAGTGTAAAAATCTGTCAGACCATGGAAAGCATTGCACATCTCTGCAATTTTTGGTTCTAATCAAATTCCAAGTTAAGGGTTGTTTGTCTTGCGCTGTCTCCCTATAGTTATTGTGTTTGGCACGGTACAAACATTTGTAGGAGACATTCTAAATAGGTAAGACAGACCAAGAGAGTGTGTACTGGAAAGATTTTTCTAGTGACAAATGCAAGTAGAACTTCAGAGAAAGTGAGAGGAAAAGTGCTTAAATTTCCCATTAAGCCACACATGCTCTTTTCAGTTTCACTTTGCTTTTTATACTCAGAATTTTTGTTACAGAGAAATCAAATTATCTGTGACTCACTTGGAATCTGACAGAGTAGCTTGGAATTTCTAAGTAGTACATTGTACTAAATATAATAGTGGAAAGATAATGCCATAATACTATCTCTTGTTTTATCAAAGTTACTTGAAATATTCAAGCAATCTTATAAAAATAACACTAAATTTATTTATTATGATATAACTGGCAGAAAATAGACTCTATCCAGCCTTTTGTGGGTGACTTTGAATCAAATGAAAAAGAATGAATATGCTGTGTAAATACTATGTAAGAATGATAAAATATGAGACCCTGACATGGCCTATGTACCAGCTCCTCATGGTGTACCCAGTGCTTCCTGTTGAAAAGAGGAAAGGCTCCCTGTTTACAGAAGTTAAAAATTCCAACTTTTTCTACCTTAGCAGTTAGCATTTACAACCTATAGTTTTAGAAGTCTTTCCCTCTAAGTAATCAAGTAAAAAAAATTGCAGTGGATGAGTTATTTAGTGATAGTGATTTTTTTTACTCTTTTGGAAGAGTATCAGTGTTTCTTTGAGAATACACTTACAGAGAGAATTGTTATTAAGAAATTTTAGTGTAGAGCTTTGTCCAGAAATGTAGTCATTTTCATCTGCTGAAATGCTTAATGAATTTAAACTTTAAAAAGTTTTAAAAATATTTTTTCTTTGGCACATCATTACAGTATTTTTCCTATAAAACGTTGAAGACACTCTGTTGAGTATGCGAAGTCTGCATAACATCTTAAAATATTGCTTTCTCTGGCAGTATTTTCCCAACAGCAGTGACACTTCAGATTTAATTTTCTTCATCCATAGGCTTTAATGTTGGTTCACCATCATTATGCTTGCCAGCACCAGTATTGGCACTGTAAAGCTGTGTGAAACTGTATCACTTACCTAATGTCATAGAAATTGCTGAAAATACTGATCATTCAGACCCAGGGTGTACAATTTCTCTCATCTATCCTCTCTACAAGTTTCACTTTCAACAAAATTTTCCTTCACTGCTGATAGATCTGGTATTGCAAATCAAAGATTCTAGGCTGCTGAATCATGAAAATAGGTTTGCAGAAAGGTGATGTCCATAAATAAGAAAAGGCTGTTAGATTAACCTGTGGGTATATCCACTATTTTTCCCTCCTCTTTTTCTTTCTTTTTTTTTTTCTTCCTCTGATCTTTTCCTGTCTTTTGCATGTCACAGTTCTTGGTCATGTTAAAAAATATGCATTATATTTGTCAATTTTTTTGCCAGTAATTTTATTGATGAACTATATTTAGAAGAAATGTAAGATAATTCCTACTTGTAGTTACCTTCCTACAGATCCATACAATAATACATAGAGGGTTTTGTTCAGGTTATATGCATGAGCTTATGGTAATGTCATTGAGTTTCTCTTGATATTTTAGTTATGCTAGGGAAGTAGAGGCATTGTTGCTGACCAAACCCTTCTTGGCACCTCAGTACATTTACTTCTTCACATTTGGGGGAGTGAATCCAGGAACACTGGAACTTCTGCATTATTTTTGTATTGCATTCTCTTTTCCATGAATAGTTTATATTCTATAGAATTAAATGGAAAAGTTGCTGAAAATATTGTTAGTTGTAAATCTTGGGTTTCAGTGAAAACTGAAGACCTCTAACTAATGTACAGCAACCACCTGACGTATGTTACAGTTTAAGAATAGCATCTGATCTGCAGCTATACACCTATTTCTGCAATGAAAGCAGAAAAGGTATAACAGAGACTACAGCATAATAAACAGCCTCCAATTATAGGTTCCAGAGGTAATGGAACACAGCAGAATGAGGCTAAATCTTAATTTAGATAGGCTATTGAAACCTAATTGGACCTTAGGAAAAAAGAAAAAAAGAGAATAAATTAATTTTTCGCCAAAACCTGAATTATACAGAATAAGCATTCCTCTTTAGCAGACATTATGAAATTATTCTGGCAAACAACATTTCTATTGCTTAAAATATTTTATTTCACTGAAGACTTTATTCTTCAGCTAATTTTTATTAATAAGCATTTTAAAAGCTGTATACAGAACATTTTTAGTTGCATAGGTTTGGGCTATGAAAAAACATAGACCAAGAACATAAAACTTCTGTTTTTAATTCAC
The DNA here is from genome assembly GCA_003676055.1 of Chloebia gouldiae. Taxonomy (NCBI): domain Eukaryota; kingdom Metazoa; phylum Chordata; class Aves; order Passeriformes; family Passeridae; genus Chloebia; species Chloebia gouldiae. The sequence continues at coordinate 6,818,738 of QUSF01000011.1, read as the reverse complement.
TGAGAAATTCTAGAAATACCATCAAACCCTTAAGTGCAAAGGTGAAATAATCATAAATAAAAGCCAAGAAAGAGGAAGATATTTTTTGGTTTATGAAGCCATGATCTGACGTATAATTCACCAGCATGTATTACATTAGGCCACAAATTAAATATGACATGTTTACCTGACACACACTTCAGCAGGGACATAACCAAACACCTTTCTTTCTTAAAACCATTAGTATAATAGAGATGGAGGTTATTATTAAAAGACCATAAACAGAATTAATATTTTTATATCCTTTTGTAAAAAATGCATCTCCTTATTCTCTCATCATCATATTTTTACTTTTATTTTAATAGTTCACTTCTTTTTAGTCAAGGATAGAAAACATATGCTCAAGACATGTCTTGTATCTCCTTATTCTCTCATCATTATATTTTTACTTTTATTTTAATAGTCCACTTCTTTTTAGTCAAGGATAGAAAACATATGCTCAAGACATGTCTTGTAGGAATTAGTGAAGAAAAAGAGGCTTCAAGGTGAGAACTACATTGTTTTTTTCCTTTCATTTCAGAAATCTTAAGTTATCTTCAGACTGTATTCCAACTGTATAAGAAACTCAACCAAAATATCAGTAGGTGGATTAATGAAACACTTGTCAAGCTCTTCCCAGGTTGTCTGCTTAAGAACGGAGATGTGGTTACTCATTTGGAGACCAATACTGTCCTCACTAAATTAAATGACAAAATCTTGCTTTATCTCCAGTACTGCAGATCAGAATCTAAACCCATAATAGACTAAAACCTGATTAAACTTCAATGCATGTTTTAATGCAGACTGAAATCCCTGGTATATTTCAAGGCTCACTTGAGCATTGATATTGATATACTGCTCCAACCTGTGGCCTGGTCAGATGGTCTTTCAAATCTAACATCAGTTGTTTTGGAAAGGAAATATAATAGTACAAGCATATATTGATGTTGGATATATAATTCTTCATGCTTATTCCCAAGTTGATAACTAACACTTAGAAATCTACTTAGACACAAAGACATCAAGCCTGTTTTCCCTTTTTCTGACTCCTAGGTTAAAATTAAGCAGGTGCCCAGCCAGAGGTAAGCATGTTCCATAGAACTGCCCTGAAGTTTTATTATGTGGATGGTTGTTACTCTACAGAAATAACAAAGGACAGCAGTTCTGTGTGTTCAAACATAGGTGCCTAAATAGAGTTTTACAGAGAGGTGGCACAATAACTTGAGATTGCCAGATCAAAATGCTCTGACCCAGGCTCTACAGTTTAAATTATCAAGGTTTCCGTCTCATGTTATTAAAAATAGATGCAATTTTTTTTTGTGAAATATGAAACTGTTAGCACATAAAAGGTTAGGAATAATGAAAAATAACACAGTATCATACAGGAAAGAATACTTTCTTCATGATGGGGATACAAAGACCCATTTAGTCACTTGATCAAAAGAAAAAAGACAGTTAAGAGCATACCATATGTCATTTTACGTTCAAAATTTTACATTTCTTTTAAAAGATTTTTACCAAAAATACTATCAAATACAGGTACAATTACCAAAAAATTTTAAAGTAAATATAAAGTAATTAAATTAAAGTAAATATATTTGGAGTTATGGTGGTTCTCCTATAGATGAACATAGTTAATATATAAATATTACTGTCCGGAAATAAAATTTCTTTTTTTTCCTCATTAATATCTTCTGTTATACTTCCTGATCAGCAGTAGTTCCCAGAGAAGGTTGCCATTATCAGCCATAGGGTGTTTAGCCAAACATGGGTGCATAATTAGCCTTTTTTTATGCAGAAAATCTTCGTTTCAGCAACATGAAAATGAAAGATTATATCAGCAAATACATTTTTAGGAACCTTGCAATCCAACGGTAAGAATCACCTCCTTAAGATAAATTTCTGTTATTTTGTAAGAAAGCTAATTCACATACAAATCTTTCGTAATTTCTCTCATCATATGCACATTTGGAATATGTGTAGCATACAGACACAGACTTTGAACAATGGGCAATTCTGTTTTATGAGAAAAAATATGTATCATCTTTTCCAGTTCCCCTTAAAACATAGTTATTGTGAAAGTATATTAACACTAACAACGTGTAATTTCTTAATTGAATGTTTTGTTTCTCATAATAAAGTATTTAGCTCTGACCAGTATGAGTAAGGAAAAAACAGCTATGAAGAACTATTGACAAACCCGTGTCACACAGCATAATGATGTGAGGATTCCAGGTTTTCAGAGCTGCTTGCAGGCACCTGGTCTTTGCAGGAATGGTCCTTTTTGCCTTCCAGGTGGTTTCGAATCGCTGAGTCATCTTCTCAGTTTCCCGCAGGAGAAGTAAGACTGTCCCAGAAAAAAATGATCAAGAACAGTTTCACAAAGCATTTCTTGCTATATATTTTCCTGTGTATTTCCTATTCCTCTTATCTCATAACTTTTATTTTGGGATGGAACAATTCAACCTCTTTCTGTTCATTGTGGTTATAAATATGCTACATGTCATAATGCCTACTGCTTTTCTTTAGAGATTATAGTTCACAAAAAGCAAAATGGTCTGAGGATTGAAGTTGGTTGAAAAAAAAGAAGCATGAGTCCCCACAGAGACCAAAAGGTGGAAGTAAAATATGACAGTATTTTGCATCTTTAAACTGTCAGCTTTGCATTCTCTTTTGCTCAAGCTTCATTATCATTTTCCTTAAATGGTCAACCTCAGCCATAGTTTTCAGGCATGGCTTGCAAAAATTAAATAGATTATGCCCCAAAAGAAGCGCAGTTGATGTACAAAATTGAATACTTACTACTACAACTAAATTCTAAAAAAAAAAAAGCCGATATATACAAACCACATTTCCGACTCTACTAGCTGGGTAGAGTGCAGCACTGTCTCTCTTAAATGTCAGTTATTTCAAATAACAGAAGTCATAAATTCTGGCAGACACTGCACCTTAGAGATTTTCTCAATTCTGATACACATTAACTTCTACATTAATATTTGGAACATTTTATTTTTATTTCTAGTTTTTTTGCCTTCCCATGATTTTTCTTCCACTTGGTCTTCTGACCAACTATGCAATACTTTTTAATGTTAAATTCATGTCTGCCTTTCACAATGTTTGAAAACATAGTGTAATGCTCTGTAGATGCAGAATATGTGGGTCATTTGGACTTCACTGAAGTATATCATTACCATGAAGCAACCTCTTTAAGATACAATACTGAACAAAACTTTGGTACTCATGAAAAATATGATATATACCACTTTATTACTCCTGGAAGAAATGTCCAGTGAAATGCAGGAATAAGATATAGTAAACCAGAAACACGTAAATAAGAAAAAAATAAAAGGGAAAGGACTGAAGACTGAAACAAACATAAGAATGGAAGATGTATAATTCCATATTGATACAGACTGTAAAGATCTTGGAGTCCCTAATTTTCTACTGCATTTAGTAGTATTTTATTTTATAGGTAAAATCAGTTCAAAAATAATTAGCAATGCCATATTTAATTGTAAATTAAAGTACTACTCACAAGTGATCTACCAAAAGGTAAAAACACCACTGGGAGGAAGAACGTGGAGGGAATTTTTTTTCCTATTCTTCTTTTATTGTCCTTCCTACCTCTCCCCCCAAACTCTGAACCTTCTTGCTTCAAACTAGGTCAAATTGAGTTGAAGTGAAGCTTAGAGAAAAGCCGGCAATAGTCAGTACCAGGTGTTCTTCGTCGCCTACACCCTTTTAAAGGTAGCTCTCTAGCTTGCGCAGGATGAACCTCGGAGATGAAATCATATCCGCAGGAGGATGGCGCGCCCTCTGCCACCTCCAGGACGGGAAGGATCCTCCCCTGGCCCTTTTTCGGGCTGCGCGTGTGGAGTGCCGGACCTGCTGCCGTGCGGTGACCGCGGGGCGAGCCCCGCCCGCCCCGCGCCCGGCTGGGATGCTGCGCCCCGCGGCCTTTCCCGGAGGCTGCGCTCAGCTTTTGGAGGGGTCAGGCCCGTGCGGTGCCGCTCCTCAGCCTTAACCTGGTGCCACAGCACGAGGAGGTGCTCACGGCTCAGCAGCTGTGGAGTGGCAGGGGACCAGCAAGATAGAACTGCGCATCTAAGTGTGTGTGGGAAACGCCTATCACGGAAAGAAATCACCTTGATTCAAAAAAATCCCCAGAGGAGGGGGGAAGCGTTTCTCAAATCCCAGAAATCAATAGGAGGTAGCCGGCATATTGAACAAAGTTTAACTTTAATGCAGATGAAGTGAAAATTAAAAAAACAACCAACCAACAAATAAAAAACTCAAACCCAAAAGCACTAAAATACCTCCAGTCAAACTCCACAGTACCCCAACAACAAAAGCCTTTTTTTTAATCGTATAGGATTTAAGGTTTGTGAAAAACATTTGCGTATTGTTATGGGGAGGCAAATGATTGAAAATGTTCCTCTTGGAAGACAGTGTTGATCGGAGTTACAAATACCTTTGCAAATTAAATCTCGATGGGATCTATTTCTGGAAAAATCTTAATTAAAAATAGCGCAAACACAAAACTGTATCCTTAACTAAAAAGAAAATCCCTTCCCCCAACCCCGTCTGTTCTCAGACCGTGTAGTGTTATCAGTGGAACTGGAAACCTTACAGCATTCACCCCAGCATTCTGCTGTGAGGAAGCGGGGATGGGGAGGGGGGGCGAGGGGGAGAGGAGGGAGGGGAGGCGGCACCAAGGGGTCTCATTGCTGGGAGATACTTTGAGGGCAAAGTAAAAGTGCCCCCTCGGGAGCCGCGCTCCGCTTCTGTCGCCACCGCCGTCTCAGATGCTACAGTATCAGGCGGAGAAGAAAAGAAAGGAATTTGGAGTTGATGTACACGCCGGAGAAGCAGTAAAAAGATATAAGATATCGACACGCTCAGCTGCATCTTGTTAAAAGCTTCCTGCGGGTTAGCAGAATGAAATCTTTATTTAAAATACACAAACTACCGTCAGGGGAGGAACGGAAGGGAAAACACTAAAAGGGCCAAACGCAGAGTTTAACCCACCGGTATAAGCAAAAGAGAAGAGATGAGATTGGATTGAGGCGAACGGAAGAGAGGGGGAGGGTGTCCTCCTTGCAGCCCCGCCACAGAAGCCACCTGGGGACTCGGTGTCTCCACTCAGCTTTGGAGACTTTCTCTTTGATGGTGATAATGATAGTTGCTCCGGTACGGGAAAGAGACTTACGAATACCAGAAGCAGAATGTGTGCTCACATTTGGGTGTGAATGATAGGAAAACGTGCCTCGCCACCACATCCACAGCAGCTCGCTCTTAAGTAGTGGTAACATTATTTTATTATCGCCAGACAATGGCTTTAAAGGTGCATTATTTAAATGCATTATTAATTGTTTTCTCAGGGCGAGAGGAAGGTAGAGGAAGGCTTATTATTATTAATAGCGAGGAGCTCGCTCCTTTCGCACACGCCAGGGAGCGCGGTGGGAGGAGGCAGCGCCGGGGGAGGCGGGCGGCGGAGCGGGCACCGCGCTCCCTGCGCGGCTGCGGCGCGAACACGCGGGGCTCGGCGCAGCCCCGCCGCACCCTCGCGGTCCCCCAGCCCGGCCCCTCACCCTCCGCCGGGCGGAAAGTTCCGCGGGCAGCGCCCGGCGCGGCACCTCGCGGCCGGCACCTCCCCATCCCCAGTTCCGCGGGGGCGGCGCGGCTCCGCGGCCGCCAAAGTTGCGGCGGGGCCGGGGGGCCGCCGCCGCTGCCGGCCATCAAGTGGCTCGTTAAGGAAATGCAGGTGAGCGGGCCGGGCGGCGGCGGGGGCTGCGCGGAGCCCCGCGGGGAGCGCCCCCCGCGCCCCCGCAGCCCCGCCGGGCCGCTCGCCGCCCGCCTGCAGACGGCAGCGCTCGCACCGAGGGCTGGCGGCCGCCGCGCCCGCGCCCCCCGCCCCGCACACACACGGGCGCACACAC